>VWZY01011170.1:625276-642714 GCA_013399075.1 Chloroceryle aenea
AAAAAGAGCTGAAGCTGATGAGGAGGAAAACCTTACCCTTGCCATTTAGGAATTGGGTCGATTTAGGTCAGCAGTTCAGGGAAATGAGAATGTCTGAGATTTTTATACCACTTCATTTCTTTATGACCATCTTTTTTGAAAACCATTGGTAGTTCAAGTATGTAATAAATACATATCTAGATTACATCTGTATTTTTAATTCAAAATTCAAAACAGTAGAAAATATGTTTTTTAAAAAAAACCCTTGTATTAATACTGTTCTCATAGCTTTTGTTTCTCTAGGCTCTCTCTTGTATATCTTCCTTTATATTTTGGTTCGATGATTTACCATGTGTTTAATTAACCTTATTCTAATCTCTCTTTCTACTGAATCCCCAAGTGACCAGAGGCCCACCCCTGATTTAAGTATATAGCAGCAGTCATATTGACTTCAGCAGCACAGGTTCAAATCTCTTATTGCTTCAGAGCACCGGTGTTACACTTCGATCCATTTTGTACTAATAACACATTAATTTTCTTTAGTAAATTCAAAGGTAAACTAAACACATGGACAGTGGTAGGATGTCATTTCAAACTGAATTATATTATATGTCACGGCTGAGTGGAATAATAAACCTGATAGAAAAATTAGTGCATTGGTTGCATTGTAGCTGTAACAGATGCAGTAAAGGCAAGTAATACCTGTCTAAGCTTCTCATCATGGGATCAGCTTTTCATTATCTTATTTTCTCCCAGCTTTTCAGATACAAAGCATTGCACTGTATTTGTAAAACTGCAGTTTGAACAGCTGTGTTTAGCAGTGAAAGTATATAAGGATATTTCAAAGCACAAACCAGAGACAGATTTAAACAGGTTTGATTGGTATGATTCACTGAGGCCCTTCATTCAGAGAGACCTTCTGGGATCTCTACTTACATTATTTACTGAGAAATAGTCAGGGTTATGTCTCTATGCATGGTTAATACACAGTCCAGATGTGAAAGTCTTAAAGATAATTGTCTACTACTGACCCTGAACTCTTATGAGTACTAGATCCTGATTTCTCTAACAAGCATCTAATGCTAAGAAAGATGCAAAAGACAGGTTAAAGGTGCTTCTGGAGCTACTTATTTTCCTTGACTATAAAGTGGCTTGTGGATGCCTAAATGACATAAGGCAATACTGAAAGCTCAGACATCTGGAAATTAGCTCCATCTCTCATCACTTTCCCTGCTTGACTCCAAACAAGGCAAAGAAGCTGTGCATGGAAATGCCACCACCTTCTCTGCTCCAGCCCTCCTGCTTTCCTACTCGCCCTTCCTCTGTTCTTCCTTCCTCTGGCATCTCTGCACCTGGCCACACCTGTGGGGTATGTCACATTTTTATATACAGCATAAGACATACATTTGGGTGTCAGACTCCTGTTCTTTCACTGTGGAGTTTGCCTCCCATGCATTCAGAGCATAATATTTTGGTGCCTTTTCAATTCTGTGACCAGCAGTTCCAGTAGCAACCCCATGCAATTTTGGGGGCTACAGAGTAGTAAAGAGGCTGCAGAACAGCACAGCATTCTGAAACTCAGCTTTGACAGGGACTGGCATTACTAGACACATTAACACCCAGGGGGCTTTATGCTGCAACTGCTGTGCCTGTGGTGGATGCATAGGCACAGGCATGACTGGACTGACATGTGTGTTCACGTGCTTTGGGTGAGGTTGGTGTTCAGGCCTTCCTGCAACTGCTATTGAATTGTCTTGTTTAAACACAAGAAGATGTTTTGTTGGTTGCATTAAATACCAAAAGCATGCAGCCTTATCATATTGTAGAGCAAAGTCACTTTTCATTAACATACTTTAAAAAGTCAGTGACTGATTTAATAATTAAGATATGACAGAGGCAAGGTACCTCCTGGCTCCAAGAAAACCCACAACAACAAAACCCCCAGATTTCCTTCAGAAGGTAAATTTTTCAGTGTTTATGTGCTGAGAAATACCATTAAATCTATTTCAGACTTGTGTTTCTGACCCAACAAATCACATTTTTTCCTTTTTCCTTCAGTTCTTTCTTTCTGTTTCTTGGGCAGGAACCACATGGCAGATAATATTAAACTGACCTTCTTCTTGTCTCAGAGTGTAATTTTTTTTCCTCTCCTTTCATTATCACTCTTCATATACAACTACAATAAATGTCAGGAACTGACAAGCAGTAAAATAGTTTGCTCTCTTCCAGCTCTTGTGTAAGTTGGCCAACAGAAGAAAACACATCCAATAGTAAGATCTTTTACAGACAGATATTTTTATACATTGTTTTGTGAAACAATGAGTGACACTACTGCTCATATCATCTATTTTCAGAAAGAATCCAAAGCCCAAACAAGGAAGATGCTTCTGAAGTGAAGAAATTAAGCAGTGTTGTCTCATTGCCATACAGCAAGTCACATCCATCCAGTTTCGGACAGGTCTTCCAGAGCTGTCAGCCACCCACCTCTCCTTAATAGCTTTATCTTGTTAAACTGTAACGTTCCTCCAATTTCAAAGACTAGTTTTAAAGTACTCTTTTATTTAAAATAAGAGGATTTTGTAAACGTTGCATTGTATTTTACTTCAACAAAACAGAATAGCTTCTAATTCTCCTCTCCTTTCCCTTAAAACAAAACAAGCTTTAATTTTTATTAGTATCATTTAGATAGGGCCTTTTTTTAAGGCAAGTGCTATATTTGTTTTTCTGTCATAAGCTTATTCTATCACACTTCTAATCTAAGAGTACATTTAACAGTTTATAGAGAGTTAATAAATTATAATTCACTCTTTCAATAAATCTTTAACCAGCTGTTAAAAATCTCAGCAGGCTGTTAGGTTACTTATCACTCCAGTTTATAACCTTGAATTTGAGGGCTTATAGCTACCTATAGCAGGTATTGCTCATTCCTGTAACTGTTCTTAGAATCACAGAATCAGAATACTTGGGGCTGGAAGGGGTTTATAAAGACCATCTAGTTCCAACCCCTCTGCCATAGGCTGGGATACCTTCCTCTAGACCAAGTTGCTCAAAGGCCCCATCCAACCTGACCTTGACCACTTCCAGGAAGGGGGCATCTACAGTCTCTCTGTGCAACTTGTTTCAGTTTCTCATCACCCTCATTCATCCTCCCACCTAATCTAAATTTACCCTCTTTCTATTTAAAACTATTATTCCTTGTCCTATCACTACATGCCCTTTTAAAAAGTCCCTCTTCAACTTTCCTGTAGGCCCCATTTAGGTACTGGAAGGCTGCTATTGAGTCTCCAGGCTGAACAATCCTGAATCCCTCCGCTTGTCTTCATACAAAAGGTGCTTCATCTTCATGGCCCTCCTCTGGAGTCTCTCCAATAGCTCCATGTTCTTCTTGTGTTGGGGGGCCCAGAGCCTAGTACAGAACTCTGGGTAGGGTCTCACAGGAGCAGAGTAGATAGGGAAAAATCACCTCTTTTGACCTGCTCGTCATTCTTCTTTTGATGCAGCACAGGATAAAATTGGCTTTCTGGGCTGCAAGCATGCAGTGCTGGGTCATGTTGAACTTCTCGTCAACCAACACTCCCAGTTCCTTCTCCACAGTATTGCTCTCAAACCACTCATTGCTCAATCTATATTTGTGTTTGGGATTGCCCTGAACCATGTGCAGGACCTTGCATTTGGTCTTGTTGAACCTCATGAGGTTCACATGTGCCCACCTCTCAAACCTGTCGAAGTTCCTCCGGATGGCCTCCATTCCTCTAGTGTTATTGAATGTACCACACAGCTTGGTGTTGTCTGTAAACTTGCTGAAAGTGTACTCAATACCACTGTCCATGTTGGCAACAAAGATGTTAAACAGCCCCAGTCCCAATACCGATTCCTGAGGAGCTCCACTCATCATTGGTTTCCACCTCAACATTGAGATGTTGACCGCAACTATCTGAGTGAGACCATTCCTAATTTACTGAGTGGTCCACCCTTCAAATACAGTTTAGAGACAGGGCTGTGGTGTGGGACAGTGTTAAATCCTTTGCACAAATCCAGGTAGGTGACACCTGTTGCTCTTCTCTTATCCACCAACACTGTAACTCCATTGTAGAAGGCTACCAAATTCGTCAGGCGTGATTTGCCCTTAGCAAAGCAATGTTGGTTGTCACGAATCACCTCCTTATTTTCATGTCTCTTAGCATAATTTCCAGGACAATCCACTCCAAGGTGAGACTGATGGGCCTGTAGGTTGCTCAGGTCTTCCTTCTTTCCCTTTTTTAAAAATAAGCATTGTTTCCTCTTTTCCAGTCAGTAGGAACTTCATCGGACATACTGCCATGACTTCTCAAATACAATGGTAGTGACTTAGTCACTTCATCCACCAGTTCCCTCAGGACCACTAGATACGTCTTATCAGGTTCTGTTAATTACTATTAGTTACTTTTCGACAGTTTGTTCTGACTGTGCAGTTGCTATGAAGTGCTACTTGATTTTTTCCTCTACCACTCTGTACTTATTGAGTTCCTGGGCTAGTGAAGTGGACTGAGTACTAGAGATTGCCTCCTGGCACCAAGAAACCCATATTTTTGCTATTGCCTTGCAACGACCTTCAGATCTTTGCCACAAAGTTTTTCTTCTAAGTGAGAGCTTTTAGTATGATCTTTGGGACACAGAAAGGCTCAGAGGAGGGACAGGGAATGAAAGTATTTCACAGGTTTGGTTTCTAGGGCTTTACTGACAGCCTATTGAAATTTCTAAAATATTCCCCTAGAGTAACTTCCTTTCCCACTTCCCACCTGTCACTTGATTCAGGGAGACTAAAAATAAAATAGTTACTCAGAGGGTATGTTGAGTCCTTCTTGTACAAAGTTTCTGAATGTCAGACTTTAAAACCAAACATTTGAAGGAATGGTAAACTCCTCAGGGCACAATGTCATTCCAACCACTGGAAAGACTTCCTAGAATAAGCCCTTACATAAACATCTGCCCTGCTGCTTTACCAGATCAGTGGTGTTGGATAGGATATTTTAAACAGAATGAACAAACTTTTCAAATTTAAGGAAAATCCAGATGAGAAACAAATTCAAAGGCAAACCTCCTCTCCAGTTTGGGCTGATAAGGTAGACTCCCTTGTAGTATCCTCAGATTTAGCTGTGGATAATAAACCACTTGCACAATGTTATACAACAGATTCTACATGCTTGTGCTAACTTTTCCTTCTCTACTTAAGAATGCATAAATATATATACTCAGTTGCTCTGTGAAGGACAGGCTGATGTGATGCAGATCTGTATAAGCTTAAATATAATATTTTTATTTTAAATCGGAATATTGTTTCTGCCTCGTCCCCATTCAATACTCCAAGGCTCCACTAGATTATGTAATCTGTGTCTTAGAAGTACTTGGGGTATATCAGAACCCTCATTATAGAATAGAGGCTCAGACGGGGAGCAGGGGAGCTGAATGACTACCTGAGAAGCTGGAATATAAGAGAAAGAGAAAGAGACAAAGAGATTGAACAACTTGCCTGTAGGAATAACACGATTAAGGGCCTTTGATCCTGGACTAGCTGAAGCTTGTGGGGTCCTGCAGACAACTCCACTCACAACCAAACCGTATTCAGCCAGTGGATGAAACCTGTTTGTCCTAACTGAGCTTATTGCATCCAGGTCGTAATGGTGAAACACGAATCACTTGAAGGTACTGTAGTAAATGAAGCTTGACTCCAGGTCTTTCTTTGCAATCTCCCACTAACTTTTCTTTATATATTTACAACAAATGTGAATTATAAATAACAGTACTAGCAAAATCATATTGATAAATTAATTCAGTAGTTCACAATTAAATTACTAACCTTTTGCAATTAATTTGTTAAACATGTCATAAAATATTGTCATGTTTAAACAGTTTTAATTTGAGTACAAAATATTCAGGGATGTAGCAAGTTCCCAAATTGACATAAACTGAGAAACAGATTAGTATATCAATGGAATTCATGAATTCTAATATGACTTAAATTTAAATGTAAATGAGCTAAAAGCTATTAATAAGGCATTCACACTAGGAAAGAAAACTGTGCCAGAAAAATCTTCATTAAGTATCAGTCTATCTGATTTGTAGTCCAGCACTTTGTAACAAATTACAGAAGACTAAAGAAAATAGAAGTGCTACTTTCTGGAAATGAGATGACAATGGATGAAATAATGTCATGTAGAAAGGTCATGATGACTCAATTCCCATGTATTTTGGGGGTATAACATTTGATGTGAGAGCATAGACACAATAATTATCCTCAGTTTATGTCTCATGATCATCTCTAATGTCACCTAGCTGACATGTGACAGAACTTTGATCTCAAAATCTTCATGTAATTTCTGTCTGTAAGACTATCAGGAACTTTACCTAAAAGAGTACCAGAATTCTCAGTTATTTGTCTGCCAAAATCCTTGCTCATGATCCAACTGTATTTCAACTTCATTGCGGTAGTTCCCAGTCTGTCTAATAGTAGCTACCCAGAGACAACATAACATTAGTCCATCCCTATATAGAAGTAAGAGTATTTCTCCTCCAAGTTCATTAATTTCATGTATGCTTTTGGATTAATTTTCATGTTACATCTATTACTATGAGATAGCAAGTCTGTGAAGCTCAGTCTCCTTCAGCAGAACCATCTGTTATAACCTACTCTCTAGCCAGCTCCCTCCTTATTGCTGCTCCAGAATTGTCTGGGAGATTTGCTGCTGATGCTTTGCATGACAGGCAGCCTTCCTTGCCCCTTCAGGCTTGAATCATGCAGTGCTTGCTCCACGTTCTTCCCCTTACTCCACTGTCTGGAAAAAAAAATTAGCTTCATGCCATGCCACTGAGGGCATGAAGGTATAGACAGGACTTCTGGTGGCTGAGAAGGGTGCTATTCAAAGCAGATATGGCTGAAGAAATGGTTTCAAGGACAATAAGGAGGTGTAGGTTTTGAGGCATGCAGAAATGGGGTATGGTAAGAGTTGAGATTAAAAGCCCAGACTTCTACTTATTTGAGCCGGACTTTAAACTTTTTATATTACTTCTGGTATGAATGAATGCAGAAAGGGTTCATTTTCTGAGCTGAGGAAAACTCAACCTCTTCCTCTCAGAAGGGTAGTCTTCCTACAAGATTTGATCTGACTTCTTTTCATTAAATTAGGAACAATATCTGAACATCTGGAAACATGCACTTTATTTATTAAATAAAACTTTGTTTGCTTAGTGTGACAGGATTACATTGAGTGATACAGTTTATATAATCACAACAGAAATGCTGGTTTCAGATTGAGACAAAACCGGAAGCAGAGAAAAATAGTACTTGAAAAGCAATGATCTGGTTGTAAATCCTTAGAACAATACCATTGGACAACTGAATTGATGAGCTGGAAAGTAAATTCAAATTAAGAGATATTCGGCTATAAGAATACTGGAGACACAGCAACAAAAGAAAAAAATATTTTAAGATACATCATAAAAATGAGGAGACTAAGTTATTTTGATCTCTATCTAGATGGTGCAGCAGTGTGTTTAAATTGTGAGAAACCTAATCAAGTAATGACTTACCAGGGTTTCCAAAATGTGTATCTGCTGGAATAAGGCATTATGTTTCTAAACTGCCACATAAATTTGAGTCTAATTTTCAGGGTTCAATAATTTTATTGAGATTGCAGTTTTTCTCAGTCAATGTCAGAAATGTGTGAAAGCATTTATGTTAATTAAGAGAGGAATGAAAAATATGTGACCCTAGAAGGGGCATTGCATTATACTACCAACCTGAGAGTCTATGGTGGCAAACTAACAGTTGCTGAATTCTATGTCAAAAATCCCACTGTGTTTTTGGAAAAGGTACAGTGTAGGAAACTAAATGTAAGGGCCCTGCTGTATACTACATAGTGAACTCTATACCAAGATAGGGTCAGCTTTGTTATATTGATATCACTCCAATTTTATTGCAACCCCGACAAAGAACTTCTAGCCCACCAAGATCTTCCTCAATCCAATAGTTGTGTACATCTTTCTAGTGCTCTCCTGACTTTGACCATCTTTCATTATCTTGTGAGATTAATCTCCAAACATCACAGACAAGCATATCTGGATCATTGTCATTGTCCTTCTAACAGCTGGGTAGGAAAAAACAGCTGGATTATTCGGAGTATAATGCTGGGTGTTATGATTTAAAGTTTTACATTTATTAATATTGGAAACTTACTTGATTTTCCCTTTGGATAAATTCATAGCAAAAAAATGTTTTGTAAGTTGAAAAATAAATAATTGTTTATGTGTGAAATATTGTCCATATGACAAATAATCTACATTTCTCTATTTTATGTGATACTGAGCTTAGCTAAAGGAATTTTTGGTAGAGCTGCTGTGATGTTCTGGATTATTTAAAAATGGCTTTTATAATTGTAACAGAGTTAGTTATGATTTGTGGATGTTTTCTTACACCCTAAAAATGCAAGTTTGCATCAGAAAATAAACTGACTCCTCATGGTTTCAATACATTAAATGACCTATGTGGAAAAACATGGAAAGGCAATACTGGTTTCTACATGCTGATTGTATATATGGTTGATTAGAAGAATAAAGTACTGTATTCTTTAGAAGAATAAGGAAATAATGACACATGCAAAAAAAAAATTGGTGGGAAAATTGTGTACAGCAGCAGTGTTTGTATCATTCAGTGATGCAAGTGTGCAATAAACCACTAAATAACAAATCTTGCTTTTCATACCCAGGCTTATATTATATAAAAGCTGGATAGCAAAGAATGGAAGCCAAACTGAGGTAGAGTACTCACATAAAAAGTGAGCTTTCTGTATTAAAATTGTTACTGGATATAGTCTTCTGCAGAAATCAGGCCTATTTCATAGGTTCCTAATGCTTATCCTGTTAGATGACTCTGCTTTGAAATTCCTGCAATGAGGATTAGTGATTTTCTTCACAGAGACAATTAACAAATACCAGAATGTATACTCTGCTGCTGATACTGCAGTTTGGGGAGATGTTGCTGAGACAGTCCTTGGCAAGGCTGAACAGCTGGAGTTTGACTCTGTTCTTTAGAAGGATGTTTGTTTCCCAGTTCTAGGCAATACTGGGACAAAACACAAACAGGATGCTCAAAATGTCACTAATGCTAAGTGGATGTTCTGTATATGGAAATATGAATTGAAAAATCACTGCATTTTACTGTACCCAGTTTTCCTGAAGCAAATGGAATACCATTGCACTCACTCCAGTGCATATTATTTAGATTCCTGAACAAGCGGGTCTTTTATTTAGGTTTTTCTTCCCATAAGAAATGTGATACAACTCATCTGTGTTATGCAAAATGTTCTTCATTTAGTTCAAACCTTTGTGTCTATTATCTGCTCCTTTAATCACCCTATATCTTTCTCTCAGCAGTTAAATCTGTGTCTCTGTAAATGATTCTTTAAGAAAAACGAGTCTAAGACTATTTCTGCAGGGTCTTTATCTGCAGTGACGGATGACCTGATGACTCACTGTATATAATACCTACATTTGGCATTATTTTGCAAATGAACCTCACCATAGAAACAACACAGTTGCATTTTTTTCCTCACATATTCTGCCAGTGAAGGCCTTTGTCATCCTTCATACCCCTGCCCCTGTTTTCTTTCTCTGCCCTCTATTTAGCTGAAAGTTGCATCAAGCTGAATATTGAAAAGGTGCAATGCTTGAAAGGACTCGGGGAGATGCCTGAAACTACAGAAATAGCATAGGAATATATGTGAGAACCACCCACTCATGCAGATGCAGAAAGCATCCTGCTTTGCAATAACAAGGGAACTGATGTACCCACCTCTTATCAGAAGGTGTCAGTGTTGCCCCTGGCCTTCCCTGTGCAGCAAAGCTGAACAAACGAAAGACCGTGGGTCATACATGAAGTTTACTCTTGCCCTACTAAAATGCCTTTCACCACCTGCACATATGGCTGCAATATTTTGGAGAATATTTCTGGATAGCTGTTGGTCTCTGGGAAATGTAGAACAGCGCTGCTTCTAAATGGTGGANTTTTCTAACACTGATTTTTGAGATGCCAGAGCATGAAAATATTTTTAAAACTAGTTCAGCTATCTTCTATTTGTCAAATACAAACTGTGCATTTTTTTTTAATTTTTAGGTGCCGAGGAAAAGTTATGACTGCCCCAAACCAATGTATATAATGTATTCGAATCCCAATTTTCTGCTTCTTATGTTATTGTTTAAGTCCTTCTGACATTGTTATCTCCAGCTCAGGGAGAGGCAAGGAAGGAGACAAAAAAGATTGTTCCAAAACCTACAAAGCTTGCAAAACACAGGGCAACAAAATACAGCCAACTTCCCAACTGTGTGGTGCAAAGGAGGCTCCAGCGAGGTGAGGCACTGTACCCGTCAGCTGGGATGTAAAGGTCTGGGAACTCAGCAACACTTCGCTGGAGCATCTCAGCAATAAAGCAGTTCTACTATCAGTTGTTTTCATACCCTTTTTTTTGACAGGAATGTTACATTTATATCTATTGCACTTTGTCCAATCTACTCACACACACATGCCATTTCAATAATTAAAAAAAACAACCCTATATTAACAAAGCGACAGGCATAAAGGCATTTGATGGACATGATGTTGACATTAGCCTTAAACTAGCAAAATTTGCTATGTTTGACTGGGATTTTTTATGATAAGGTATTAAAATAAATCCTTGTATTCATTTATGCTGAATAATACTTTTGCATTGAATTAATTGTCTGAGGAAACAAATGTAGCAGAAGGAGCTTGTTATATAGACATTTTCACTTTGGATATCTTCTTCTCTTCCAAGTCTTGATCAGATTATTTCTAAAACCTAAGAGATTTTTCAATGAATTGCACGTTAAACATCAGTATTTTCTTATGATTTGCATGTTTCCAATTAGAAGTGGTATTCTATTGCCACTGGAGTAATATGCAGACTTCCCGTCAGCTTCAGTGACTGTGAAGTGTAGCCCAAATGTTTCAACTATTCTAGATCAAATAAAGATATTTTGGCATTTTTAACCTTCTCAGGTGATAAACACCTAAGAAAACAACTGTTCTTAACCTATCAACTACAAAAAAAAAAAGAAAAAAAAATCCCAAACAAACCAACAACAAAAGTTTTAGGGAAATTGTATCAGGTTTTTGTTTTATTCTCTGTCTCTTGAAGTGACTAGCATCTGGTGCTTCAAAGACATCATTAATTATATTTAGTCAAAAGCATTAATGCAGTACATGGACTGAGACACAGAACTTTTCATTCTTTCAAGAATCATTTTATGCCTTGAAGGTAAAGATATACTTGTTTAGCTCATGCCACAAAAATCATGTTTATCCATAAAACAATTTAGCACGTCTAAAACTAGAAGTTAAAGAATTGTGCTCTGGCCTCCTGTTTTGTTTCAGTCCTGCAAAAGGAAACCTGCTCTCTCTACTCATTAAGAACTCATGCTTAAATAGGTTAGGATGTTAGAAAAGCTGATGATCCCTACCCACCTGACAGGCAGGTCCCTAGGAAAAGGAAACAGTATTTGAAGGAGTATTTGTCTACATACTATTCTGCTCAGCTAGAGGAACTTTGATGAAAGGGCTCTTTGCAGGAGGTAGGTTTCAGAGGTATGAAGAGAACAAGTGGCCACCGATTATTTTCATAAGATCCCTACATAAAAATCAAGTCGCCCCTAATCTCCCTGTATTCTCTCAGAGGGCACATTGACCATATTGCCTTGCTAGCGACTGCAGCTCTTGTAGACTGGACAAGCTCCAAGCAAAGCAGCTAACAGTTTTTCAGCCTTTAAGTTTTTAGTGATAAAGATGGATTTTGCTGTCTGTTTCATGGGATCAGCTTGCCACTGATGTCATTAGGGTGCCTTGGATAGAAGTCATTGATGAGAGAGAGAGAGGAGCAATGGCTTCTGTTTCAGGAAAGACATAAAAGATTCAGTGTCATTGGTCCAAGGTGTACTTTTTTTTTGGTACAGCTAGGTAACTTTAAACCACTTGATCTGTGGCCCCCTTTGTCACACCCTGTTCTTCCCCACAGTTCAGATCAGGTCTTGTATTTCCCTGATGCACAACCTCATCTGAAGCTGCTGAAGAAACTGTGCAGTTGTGTAAAAGATCTGTGAAGTGGTCTGTAGAGCAGAGCCACATGAGATAAGAAGAGAGAAATTAGAGAGGAATGATTGTTGAGACAAAGGTAGGTATTATCTCAAGGATTCAAGAGGAAAAGTGTGAACATGCAAAGTAGAAAATTTTATAAGGGATTGGAATACATCAAGTCATCCACATTGAGGACCAACTCCAAGAAGCAGCAAGGCCTAACCCTTCCCCTCCTGAGAGAGCTCTGTCTGGCATCCAGAGACCTCATGATGGCATATAATGCAATTAGTAGTAGCACCTTAATCTTAGCTCTACTGGATGTAGAGCTCATAAATAATAAACTCATAAATAACTGCATTATACTTATAAGTTGTATATACCCTGCTTATGAGGTCTGTTTGTGTATTGGTCAAGGTGCCCAAACAAAGGGTACAAAGGAGCAAGGGTTGTAAGAGAGACTTTTCATTTGTGCCTGCATGCCAGGTACCCCATTCTTCTGGCATCAGCATTCAGCTCAGCTTTCCAGGGGGCTGCTGTGGGCAAAAAAGACCACAGGAAGAAGTGTTTCTAACATCAGCTGTCTGCTGCCCTTGGTAGCTTCTGGCTCTGACTATTGTTTTGCATGAGCGTTGCTTTCAAGCTAGCTAGTCCGCATGAAGCTGCAATGAGCAGCTGGATATCACAGACTGCCAGGGTTCTTTTGCATCTGACACCAGAGCTGTCCACTAGAAAATACCAGCATATTTGCATTACAGCAAGTGTTGCTCAAGTGCAGGTTACTATATACACCCTGATCCAAGCCCAGGACTTTATTTTGATTGTTTAGATTAGATTAAATTGGTAACACTTGGTCTTGAAAAAGTGCAAAAATGCCTGGACAACCAAATGGAAGTAATAAAGTTATGTACTGTTCAAGTAAGTTGCTGAGATACCTCTGATCTCAGAACAGGTGAGCAGCAAGCTAAAGGAACTAACAGTTCCTTTAATCCCTACCTCGGTACTAAACCTGCTGTCCTATTCTCACTGCATTATAATTGCCTTCCTCTCCAAACATCTCGGGTACATATTTAGCATAACTGTTCTTGGGCAATAGCCTTCAAAGACTTCTGTTATTTATTTCAATAGGGTTGCCATCTTATTGCGATCCCAATCATCACATCTAACTCTAAACAGTCTATATTTTACTTAACATCTGTGTGAAGGGCTGCTTCCAACACTACCTGCATGTTAACTGCCTAGAGTCCTATCATACCGAGGATGCAATCCTTAAATAATTACCACCCTCAGCAGATGGCAGCTCAGAGAGTGATGTTAGTTTGTTACTTCTGACTTATAATAGATATTGACAAATTACTGAAATTCTAGGTGTGCTTCTCTTGTGCTAAATGACTAATTTGCGCTTTCCATTTTGGTGGACTCTTTGCTATTTTCCTGTCAAAAAAGTGAAATAGATCTATATAAAAAGGATAATTTCTTACTACTGCTTAAGGACCATGTAAATCAACTGACAGTACACTATTTTTCTCATATTCCTCTTATTTTAACTCTACTGAGCTAAAACAACAGAGGACAAGCAGGACAATACCCTTGTCTAGAAATTCAGGTGCCTGCTGTGTTTGGAATTGACTATGTCTCTTTGTGAATTTAATCATTTAATTCAGAAGAGGTACCACTAGAAAGGATGAATATAGTAACGCAGTTGTGCAAGAAATCATTTCTTCTCCACTCACAGCCTTGAGCTTTATAATAAAAAAATACTCCAACAAAAATAATGTGTGGAACCAAACACCACCATCAAATCCCAAACTAGAGAAAGCAGTGAAAAGTAAAGATTTGAAGAAAGGTAGAATGCTGCTGATATATATATATATATGGGGGGGTTTATTTATTTATTTTCTGTAGGGTAACATTAATACTGTGGATTACTATAGTGGAAAAATACTTGAGAGTTAAAAACCTATGTCATGTCTTCCTGCCTTGAATTCCCACACTCTCATTGCTGAGCAGATCTATAATTGCACTTTATTGAATGTGTGGTCAGGCTAATCAGGAATAAGAGTCCTGAGTGAGTCTTTGCCCTTTGCAAACTAGTCTACAAATTGTTATAGTACAGATTTCTAATATATTGGGGAAGGGGAAAGGCAAATGAGAACTATTTGAAGATAATTTGGTTTTAATATGCATTAACCACCAGCACAAATACTTCAGGGAGGAAATGTTCTCTTTTCTTTAACAGCATTTCTACTTAATCAGCACTGAGAAGCCAAAAGAAAGAGAGAATGTGGGGGAGAAAGGAAAATGGAAAAGAAAGAGAACTTCTGTTCTGATATTCTCCCTCATAATCTGATTTTCTCAATGTTCCAAGGTAGCTAACTAATATGTACATTCATGGTGACACTGAAGGATTCAGGGAGGCCCACTGCAGTCAAGTGTTCTGGGTGTCATGCAAACCACAGATGATATGAGAATTTAAGAGGATATACTAAAGAAGAGTGTGATTATACAAAAAAGAAAAAGCAAAAATGACCCAAAGAGAGAGCAAACAAGGAAGGAAGCAAAAACCAGACAATTCTACAGAATAGCTTTTCACAATCCCTGCCACTCAATTTTTTCTTCCAGTAGTTTCAAAAGGTGAAACTTTAGGCTGTAAAAGATGAAAAATTTTAGCCATTTAAAGTTAATTTAAAAAAAAAATAAATTAAATGGAACAGAAATATTTGCTAATATTTTATAATTACATTTCTGCCTTACTGAATGTGAATTAGTTTCAAGTGGTTTCTTTTTCTCTCCTTGGTACAACTATTTAGAAATTCTAAATATGAGTGAGAACATCAATTAAACACTGTAACAGATTTAGCTAGAAGAGGAAAAGTAAAAGCAATATCACTGCTTCCATCTAGCCAAGCAGTTTAATGACCTTCAGTGTTCTCTTCTACAGAAAGGTATGGTAACTTGATCACGATACCTGGTTGTAAAGGTAGGAGATTCACAGCTGTGAAGCTTACATACTATTTTTCAGTTCACTAATTTTGTCAGATCATGTGCTACGGCCATCCAGAATGGCACTGTAAGTGGAGTCACAGATATAGAGGAACATTTCTGAATGTATGTTCTGTACAGTGGCCATCTCCTCCTCAGTGACTGTAGTCAGAGACCTGGACCTCTTGTTCTAGAAAACAATTATGCCTGACAGAGTGAGGATTAAGGAACTTCAGTAGGCTGTTTAGACAGCTGTAGGTCTCAGGCTTTGTAATTTACAGGTACATTCTGCCCTGCAGTTGCATAACTTATGTAATTACATTTATTACACATTGATATATAATCTTTTTAATTTCCTTTGTAGCCACACGGCAAAGAATTTTTTTCTACTTCATTATCTTTACAAAGAACATCCCCTCTCTCCATGGGTTCATGGACAAACATCCTTGTCAGGGATAGGTTCATTAGAATTTTAATTATCTTCTAATTGTATGATATTTCCTCTCATTTTTTTCCCTAACTGATGAGTTTCACATTTCCTCTTGACTGATCCTAAATTCACTATAATTATGTATATAATGGCACATTGTATTAAAGTATCTACCAAGGTACATTATAAGAGAACATATGTGTGTGTATGACATACTCAAAGTGGTAACCTTGGTTGTAGGAGTGCATTACAGATAACTATTTCAAGTACTACAGAAAATGTGTACTTTTGTTCTCAGCAACATTTCACAATCATAAAATAGGCTGTGTGTCTTCACATGTACACCCGTACTCAGCATGTCTGTAGGGGAGGATAACAATTTTGCAAGCACAACCACAACAGTTGCATTTATCAGAGAGCATGTACATGCACACATTTGAACAGTGAACTTTGACTCTTAAACGTAGTAAAATATACCATATGAATTCAAACTTGTGATGCAATCAGTTACAGTGCCTTTTAAAAATAAGGGTTAGTGTTTGAACATGTTCTTTTTCACTTACCATGTCACTGGAGGTTTTTTGTGCCCATGAAAGACACTGCATGTTTCAAGTATATCGTATTTAATCTTACAAAGAAACATTCATATACCTTCTTTGTTGTTTCTTATATTTTCTATTGTTTCATCCCTGTGGATGCAAAAATACACGCTTCTCTTCCATGAATCATGCTTAGAATCTGTGACCTGTGTTATTTTCAACTGAAACAACACAACCTGAGATTTTTTCTCTGAGCAGGTCCCTGATTCCTGCTGCTGTTTATGAAACATATTGCTATTAGAATTCAGTAATTTGGCCAAGATCAGAATTTCCTTGTCAGATGAACACTTCTTCCCTGGGATAAAATTTGAAAAGTTGTCTGATTTTGCAGACTCTTTAAGGACTTGAATTAATCACTTTGAAAGTCAGCATTGTGTCAGTCTGAGATGAATATTGCTCCTGTGGAAAAAAAAAGTCCCAGTGAACTGTGTGCTACTCTGGAAAGCTGTCAACTCTCATTCAACATCAGCCAGGACTTGGGTGACCTTTGATTAGCCTGGTGTTACCCTCCAGCTAAATGAGTTAGTAGCTATTAAAGCTGAAACACATATCCTACTTTGCATTATAAAAGAGTATTTAGTATTTATTCAGCTATGGACAGCTTCTAAAACTGGTATACAAAGACATTCAACCTCTAATGATCTTCCCATTTATGAAAATATCTTTCTTTCATCGGATTACTTCTGGCAGTGGTAAAACCAAAACATTTATTTAATTATAGCATTTTAAATAAGGATTCCATTGACTCTACTGCATCTTGCAATTTGCCTTTCATTCAGCAATTCAGGCAATGCTTAAAACACTGCTGATAGGAAGTTTAGAAGTGTAGAGGAGCATGCACTGAGGGCAGCTATTTCATTTGGGGTGTACACTGTTTTCTCAGTCTTCAGTATACATTCCTGCCTCATGTTCTCCATAACTACTCCTTCCTTTCAACCTGCAATGGCCCTGCAATGAGAAGCAACATGCAAAGTGCTAAACTGGCAGTATGAAAGAAATGCATAGACCAAGAAATGAAGGAATGTTCTGATATTCTTCTTAGGTTAAATCACTGAAAATGCCTTCCTTCTGAGAGGAATAATAGGTAGCAAGGAATGTATATAAAAACAGAGGTAGTGCTGTATTTAAACTATGGGAGTTAGAGCATCTGTCCAAGGTCACAGAATCATCTAGTTTGGAAAAGACCCATGGGATCATCATGTCCAACCATTCACCCTACTCTACAAGTTCACTCCTAGACCATATCCCCCAACACTACATCTAAGCAATTCTTAAACACATACAGGGATGATGGCAACTCAACCACCTCCCTGGGCAGACTATTCCAATA
>VWZY01011171.1:79-30705 GCA_013399075.1 Chloroceryle aenea
AACCTCACCTGGAATAGTTCCAGGGATGGGACATCTACCACCTGGCTGGGCAAGCTGGGCCACGGTCTCTCAACCCTCAGTGTAAAAAATGTTTTCCTCTTTAAGTACTGAAAGGCCACAGTAAGGTCTCTCTAGACCATGTCACTAAGTACCACATCCAATCTTTCCTTAAACACCCCCAGGGATGGTGCCTCCACCACCTCCCTAGGCAGTCCATTCCAGTGTCTAATCACCCTTTCCATAAGGAAGTGCTTCCTAAAATCCAACCTAAACCTCCCCTGGTGCAGCTTCAGCTCTATCTATGAACTGACTGATTGTGGTAGATGTGGTAGGCTGAAGCATTAACAAGTACTTTTTACTGTGAGCATTTGTGCACACTGATGCATGTCTGTATACATGTGTAATTTTTGCTTTTTCACTGTTCTTGGTTCTCTCTGGGATCAGAGTTGAAAATACTAAAACCAACCAAAACCTCTGCACCATCTGGATGGAAAAGCTTAGGATTTTCTTAAGTGGCCACCAGTGTTTCATACCTCATGTTTCATCTGCAAATGTGTCATCCATGCTCCAAGGTTCCTGAGAACCTCTTATGGAAAGAATAACATTAATATTGAAGGCATTATTATTATTATTATTGTGGTGGTGGTGGTTTGGTTTTGTTTTGCTTGTGTTTGTATTTTTTGGTCTTGTTTTCCTTGGCCCAAGTCAGTAGTCTTAGGGGGCTCTCCCATTTTAGCGAAGCAACTAAACATCTGAGCATTTGGCTGAACTGTGTAAAGCTGGTTGTTTTATTCTGTTGCTGCTTCTCCACAAAATACTTCAGATAGCTCAGCTGGCTGACTGTGCACTTGCTGACTACATATGCTTCACTATTTTCATTCACAGCATACCTCCAGTGAGGAAAAGCACTGATCAGAATAAGCCAGGCTTAGTAAAATCCTGCTTGGTAGCAAGTTTATTCTGATTCTTGACCAAACTGGGAAATGTGGTTTCAAGCATAGTCATCATTATCAGCCTTCTCTCTTGTTACACCCTCTCCACCATCCGGCTACTGGGCAGGATATATATGTTTAATTAATTCTGCTTTTACCTTTGACCTGTAAATAGTGGGAGTAATGTCAGATTTATACATTATATGAATAACAAGGATTTCTCAGGAGAGCCTATCCTGGTGAAGAGGCTAACTGTAATTTTCAGCTGTGAGTAATTGTACATAATATAATCCTAAATGATTTTTCTTCTGTAATTTCATTAGAGTTTAGAAATTTAATTAGATTTTGAATCACTCTGAAATAAAGTAGCAAAACACCCAGAGACTAAGAGCAGTGGTTATTTTGTCCTCCGAGGCCAGAATTCTTGGTCTCAAATTGGCATGTGTTCATTAGGAGGAAGTTTGCAGAAGTTCTTGATATATTATTGTCTTTCAGAATGGACTCTGAATAGGTCTTTGGAGAGCATTAGAAGAGCACACAATTATTATACAAACTCTTTTTGAGGTTTAAGATCATCTGCCTTGCATATACTTAATAAAAATATGCCTCTAAAGTTGTTTAAGAAACTGTGGAGATAGGAAAGATGCTCCTCCAGTGCCTTAGTGCTCTTCCTGGTTTATTAGCAACTCCAGTACCTGTGTATGATGATACAGAGAGGAGTTGTTTGCTTTACTTTAATGATTAGGTAGGTTTATGATTATTTTTATTGCTACACATAGGAACTGTCATGGTGGCTGTAATTAGAGACACACTAAAACACTGTTCCTTCTCTTCCATCTGAGGTTCAAAGGAAATCTGTCTTTCTGGCAAACTTTGATTCTCTACAGAATCTGTCCCATGTGCAGAAAATGGAATCAAACTGCAGTAAATAAGAGAAAGCATAGACCAGTGTAGCAGCTTATGATTTTGTGAGGTTCCAGGATAGCTGAGGTTGATTCAAAAAGAAGATCCTCTTAAAAGATTCTGAGATATGTAAGTGGTTGTTCTCTTTTCATTTTAAGTGGTGTAACAAGGTTTTTGTTTGTGGAGGTGCCCAGATTTATGCTGCTTAATTAGAAAATGGATTTGGGCATTTAGGAGCATATTTTCCAAAGCCTTTACCCACACAGCAGTGCCTCTTTTCAAGTTGGAGTTAGTTGGTTCACTGTCCTAGTTGCAGGATGTTCTGCATTATTTTTTAGGAGTAGGTTCTTAAAGAGCAAAACATAAAACAAATTGAGGAGTTAAGCAGAGAGGAGGAAATTTTAATTACTTTCAACCTGACAACAATATAAGGAACCATAACAGAGCTGTAGGCACCAAGAATTCAAGAATTCTCTCTTCTTGTTCAAAAATGAACAAGAAGAGAGAGAAAATGTTGTGAAATTAAAAAATTTCAGCAGGATAAATTAAATAATTGGGGGGGAAAAAAAGGCTCTTTAAATAATGGCAATCCAACCTATTTGCAAAGAAAAAGGAAACTCCAGTGCATTGGGATTCACTTCAGTCCCAAAGTGAGAAGTTAAAAGGAAGCCTCCAGAATGTTCTGTTACTGACTGACCTGTGTCACCATTGCTGGCATCCTCCCTATTGGCCGCTGCAGGCAGATATGCAGTGAAAAGGTTCATTGTTCTGATACAAGGGATTGTTTCCTTTGTTTCATTAACAGCTCTCAATGAGAGCTCATCATCAGAAAAATCAAGTCCTCAGCCTCCAATATATGCTTTCAGAGTGTGGCCAAGCAAGTCTTGAATCCAACTGAAAAAGATTCTTGGAAAAAAAATTGAAAGTTTTTGTGCACTTGGCTTGATGTATTTTTATGGAAATTAGTCAACCTTGGGGAACTCTGGTGTGTGTGGACATGTCTTCCATTAACATGTCATGTCACATCATGGAACGAATTGAAGAAAACATGTTTGAGCTGGCTACTGCCAAAAATCAAGGTGCTTTTTCTATTGACACCCAGAACAAATGGAAACTATGCTTGAAAACTCACAGCTGCTCTTCCTTTGCTATTTTCTCCATCTCCTCTTGTGTCATGACTATGCTGCTGAGACAACTGGGAGGGATTCCACATCTCAGTAAACATCAGACTCACAGATACTGGGTGTGTTAACAAAGAGAAGCACTCCTGCAACAGTTATTTAACGCCTTCCTCCCTTGACATTAAGGAATACTATGGGAAACCATTCACCATTTCAGTCTTGATACTTTTTTTTTTTTTTAAACCTCCATCTTGTTTTCATTTTGAAGGAATGTATTTTGTTACAGACATACTGGTATATTTTAAAGATGTGGTTTTTTTATTTGAGTGACACTATAGCTTCATCCTATTGCCAGCTCAGAGAGGTGCAAGGAGGCAAAGAAAAACACATTGGGGCATGTGTACTCAGATGTCTTTTGTGAAAAATCAGGAAAGAAAATGCCAAAATAATCCATGGCTCAGCTGAGCACACTATTGCTTTGTAGATGTCCTGCCCCAGATCTTATTCTCTTCTCAGGTTTATAAAACTGTGTGGTGTCCCTCATGGGAGTTGCAACTTCCACTGAGCTTAATTTCTTCCAGGCACGGTTTATTTGGATTATTTATTCCAATGGTCTGTGTCCATGTGTCATCATTCCTTGCTTCCCAGTGAAGAGGATTTACATTTTTTTTCTAAACTAGACTGATTTTGTTATTCTTCAGCAGGGAAAAAAGGTATTGCAACAGAATACAATGTCTTCCATGGTGAAGAAAAGCTCCTGCACATCACTTTGGGAATTTGTATATCTTTTGGGTTAACACATGGCAGTGAGCATATTATGTGCTGGGATGAAACACAGGTAGGCAGACATAAATTTGGGTTGGAAAATAAATCTTTTTGTAGGAAACGTGGCTAATCTGTGTGCTTGAAAGGTGCATATCTGATATTTGCATTAATAGGTATTTCCTTGCAGGCTGTTTTAGACTTCTGCTGCTGTGCCATAGGCATGGTCTGGGTTCCTGAGGAACTTAGTGATTCTGTTCCCTGATGGCTCAGTTTATAGCTCAGACTTAAGTACCGACAGTGGGAGTGTTCATGTTTCCTCTTCTCCAGTGTGCTTTCTCGTACTAATACCCTTCATCTGGAGAGCATTGGCACTTAGACACCGTGTAGCAGGGCTTCCAGTGAGGTGATTTTATGGTAGGGTGGTATGTTTTTTCACTGTTCCTCTGGGTGTCTGTCTGGTGGGAGAACAGAGATCTGTTTAGAGCTATCCACATTATAAGCCATTGAGAAATCTATCTTTCCTGTGTCAACCTTTGCATGGCCATTGTAGCAAGTCTCTCTAGTATTTTACTTGTGTTTCTTACTATTAATTTCCTGATATCTGGGATTCCAGATAGCAGACAGAGAACATCAGCAGTGGCATCATTTTTTCCAACCTTCTGCTTTAGACCAGAGGATTAAAATTCCTTTCTGCCTTCAGCTAAACGTGTTCTAGGAGAGGTATCACTCTCCAGCTAGTTTGTTTAGGCCTATAGGTATGTTCATAGGATAACCTTTGCTGACCCTTAAACATAGTATATGGCCTTATATGTATTTGTAAATCAGATCTCAGAGGAACAGTTTTACAGAAACTTGTAATCTTGTCTTAGACAACATTAGTCTGATCTGTAGCCTGATGTATAAAATGTTTATAAAAGTTGGAGACAAGTTCTCTAGTATGAAATTGTTTATTTAGATTAAAAAATATAATAATACTCTTCAAAGCATCTTATAAAATCACCAGCTGGCTGTAGAAGTAGGATGATGTATTTGTGCTTGAGGTAACTGGGAAGTATTTTAGTTAGCTAAGGAAATAGGAGAGAGGTCAGGATCCTACCCATTGTAGTCCATGACTCACTGGGAAGGATGAGTGTGGGAACACACAGAGCAAAATTTTAACAAGTCAAGAGAACTGAGAAGACTGAGAATTAAGCCTGTGTTTCTCAAAAAGCAAGGTTAAAATAATAGTTGACAGAGACAGAAAGTCTGTTTCGTTTTGTAGCTTGATCTTGAAAACAAGTTTTCCATAGAACCAGGTTACATTTTAGTAGCAATTTGAGACCATCCAATCTGACTTGCTTTTTCCCCTGAAACGGGTAATTTTTTCACTCTGATGTCTTTTGGGGGCTGTCAGGTGGGAAACTTTTTAAATTACAAAAACTTCACCAACTTGAAAAGGTCTTGGTTCCGATACCTTTGTGAGGACTAAGAAACACACACAGTGTGATCCCTTGTTGCTGTAGGGAAACATGCCATAGAGAACCTATGGTTCCCCATCTTTTACTTGCACTGCCTTTTGGAAATATCCTGCAATATTTTTGTCTTGGTTGTCTAAAGACTGTGTATACTACCACATGGATAATATACTGGTTTTTAGACTGTGTGTCATTCTCTGTTGCATGGATTAATTTCTTGTGTTGAGTAGAAAATAGGTGTTACAGTATGGAAAATTCAATAGTCTTTCTGATGGCGATTCCTGAACAGATGTTGTTACAAAGTCAAATAACTAAATCCAGATTTATTTATTACTTTTAAACCAAAATCGAACCACACACCTAGGTAACACTATCAAAACAACATTTGAAGAACTATATTGCACTAAGATGAGATTTTGGAAGTGGTATTTTTTGCTACCGTGTGAAATTTCTGATATAAGATATGTTAATTCAACCTGCTGCATATTTCCATGATAGTACAGACTTCAGCAGCATGATGCCATGGTACACAGTCTCATCTCCACCTGACTTCAAGAACAGATCTGAAAGAACCTTATCTGTAATGGATAATGAACAAGGCAGAATGAAGAAGGCAGTTGTTCAATGTAGCTATCGTTTGTTGGGACTAATAGGCCTTATTTATTACCTATCTCTTGTGCTAAGCACAAACCAAACTGGCATTAATCCCAGCAAAGCTGCATATATGCACCAGCAGGTACATTTCACTGCTTGGGCCAGCTCCATCAGAAAACTAGGTTTGACTGGAGAGGGAGGCTTCTACTTGTCTGCCTTGGCCAGCTTTGTCTAACAGCTCCTCGCTGTACAAAGTCAGCTCCAGGCACAAGTTTGGAATCTGCTCAGGGAGAGAAAGGACCCTCTTCACAGAGCATGTGAATACATTTTAATACATTCCCCATCCTGTGGGAAAACCTCTCTACATTGCACTTGTTTCATTGCTCAAATCTGAGTGAGGAGGAGATTTGTCCACATACTGTATATCCTCTGAAGCACTGTAAGTCACAACAGAGATCATGTAGCATCTGGAAAGGGGATAGAGGAGCTGGAAGGTTGTGGGAGGAAACAAAGCTAATTAAAGGTGCTCTTGGGGGAGAGTTTGGGCCTCTGAGCAATGATTTTAGGACTGAGTGACCCTAAATAAAGGCTCCTGTACTCACTGGATGGTACTGTCTGCTCCTGTGATTATCAGGCTCTCAGTCACTGGAGGGCTCTGTGTTGATAAAATTCCTTTACTGAGACAGCACTGCTGGAATTTTGCCTATGTAGGTTTTCATACGGCATGAACAAAACATCCTAGGCAGCCTGGCTTTGTCGTTGCACATTCTGATATACTCAGCTGTGTCTTAAAATACCTTCGAAGTGTATGACGATAATTTAGAAAGTTCCTAACCAGCCTCTGAAAATGTCTGGGTGTTTGCTTTTTGAAGGTGGCTTGTGTGGTGGTGGAGCACAACACAGTGACCAGGATATTTCAGAGCAAGTGAAAGAAAGGGCAAAGTATGTACAATTCCCATCCAATATTCTTGTATCTCCTGTCCATCAGTACACTGCATAAGCATTTTGGACTCTGTTAAAGTGAAGCCACTGTGAGTAATTTATATCAATAAAATGGGGTAAACACTTCCATGGGCATTATTGAAAAAAAAACCAAACAACAGAGACTCTGAAAATCTGGAGCTATGGTTATACTTTAGAGAAAGTTGAACCATCACAACTTTTGAAGTAACTGCAAAGGCACAAGGTTTTGCTTAGACCTCTTCAAATAGCATGTGATTCTAATGCAAAAGAAAAGTTGGGTTTGTTTCTTGTATGTGATGTTTAGAATAGGGCAATTCACAGTGGTTCAGGACTTGGAGGCAGATCCCAACCACTCTCAGGTCATGTCTTTCTCACCTTAAATTCCTGCTGCTGTCATGGTACAGAGCAGCAGCATCTTCTGCTCTGGAAGTCACGCTCTGTGCTTTTGAAAATCATCCTGTTTATTCACCTGCTAACTCAGGAGATGAAGCACAGTCTTTAGCCAGTGTTTCTAAGAATGTGAACATAAGCAGCTGTGCTAATGGTAAACTTAAGGGTGCCCAGGGAAGAAACAAGGAAGTCAAATGCTGTGAAAGTAGTGGCACCATAGCCAAAACAGAGTATTACTACTGTTGCTTTTTTAAACCACTTCTTGGTTTATGTGTTAGTACTTCCCTAATTTAAAGCAGGAGACTAAATGAGCAAGACAGGACACCTGGTGTAGTCACAGTTCCTGGGTTTTAGCTTTGACTTTTCTTTATGTGTTTGCCTTATAATTGTACAGGTTCTTGAGGTATTTGGCATATTAACAGTTTTTAAAGGCACTAAGTATCCTTTTTTAAAAAGATGAGTGATAAGAAGATTGCAAAATAAAATGTCCACCTTTAATAACACTACTCTTTAATTGATCAAATAGGCTTTGAAGGAAAGAATCAAGGGAGGTGGATGGGAGGAGAAGGTGGCAAAGTTGGCAGAGTTGACAGGTTTGCTCATGCTTTCAGTTGCTGTAGTGGTTGTGATCTGTTTTTTTGCTCTCGTCTGCCTGTGTGTGTTGTCTGGTTGTAATTATGCTGGCATCAGGAAAGTGAAATAGGTCCTCTGAGTCCTGCATAGGACAGGATGCAGTTTTGGAGGTGGCAGGAGAACTGGGAAACTTAATTTAACTACTTTTGCTAATACAACCACAGAGACCATTTCTTCCCATGCAACAGCTACAGTCTAGGGACACATTTGAATGAACAGCCTCCTTGTTTCACAAAGGGCAGGACACCGGGATTTCCTCTCTGGCTTCTCCCCACATTGGTCTGGGAGAATCTGCACTTGCTGCCCTCTGCAGGTAGCAAAAAAGTCACTTAGTGTGCTGGGTGTTGAATGTGGGGGAAGCAGTTCTTCACTGTGTGGTGATTTAAGTGGGTTATTAGTATTTCAAGAATAATGGTGTCATAGACATGACATCTGGCTCTGATGATAGAGGATTTGGGGAGAGAGTGTCACTTTCTATGAGATATTGCTCATTTGGATATTTCTCTCACTAAAAAATTGTGCTGACTGCAGTTCTCCTTACAACTCAGGTACTTCTCAGAGACCATAGCTGTTCTTATGTGGCTCTAGTTTCGTAAGGAGAAGACTGTTCATCGGTTGTCTGCCTACCTCATCTCAAGTCCCAGACTTCATGAAGTGTAACCAGTCATGGCTGACATGACCACTTGGCAGATTAAAACCAGTGATGTAGGAAATTCTGCGCCATATCTAAATATAAAAGTAGCAAATGCATTCAGTAATTTTTTTTTTATTTTTTTTTTTTTTCAAATAGAGTATCATAATGCACTGCTTACAGCCGCAGGTACAGAGCACTAGAAGTACATGATGTTCTTCCAAAGTCACTTAGTCACTTTGCAGCTTTAGTGGCCAGGCATAGTATGGAAGGCTCGAAGTCCATTGCTTCTTTCCTCCTGGGAGGGAGAAGTCCATTTCCTTAGGGCCAAAGGTCCACAGGTTGTTTCCTTCACTAAGAATTGTGAGTGTTGGAATGGATGAGGTGTTTTTCTTTTTTGTCTCTTGTGTTCCTAGATATAAAACGGGCTTCAACAGAATAAATCTGTCAAGAAAATATGCCGTAAATGTGGAAAGGTTGAGCTTCAGGAATGAATTCCTGAAAAATACCTGTTGTTCCCTTTTGAGAATGTAGATGCAGTGCCTCACAGGAGCTGGAATTTAAGTAGTTCATGTCCCCATTATCCTCTCTTGGCTAGGTCACCTGCCAAATTGCATTCTCATGATGTGCTGTAACCAGAGGACAGTGTGATCCATTGCACTGGCACAGCAAAAATGTAATGCATCCGGGGATTTACTTTTTTTTATTTTTTTTGTATATATTGGGGGGGGTGTAAATTCAACCATCAAAAGAGGGGACTTGAGATGTCAGATATGTAGCTTCCACAGGAAATCCTGGTGAACTTCTGAATAGGAATGTTAAACTTGGAATTTTGTTTGTTTGTTTGTTTGAATGATAAGGGAATCATTTGTTGTCAGACTGCCAGTCAAGGGCAGCGATGGCTAGCGAATAGTGGACAAACAGGCTCCTACAGTGTGATTATATTATGCCTCAAATGTATGACCACGTTGCACTTCACTCTTGAAATCCTGTTGTTGGAAACAAATTCTGAATGTGCATAAAGCAGAGGCACTTGAACAAACTGTCCAGTTCTGCTTCAAAGTAATTGCCACGGACTTTGTTTATAATGTGAGCAATGCTCATGGTGACATGACATTAGACCTAACTGCATCCTGTTTTGGTGCTACACTAGGCATAAATAGCTGGGACTTCTCTTGAGATAAAGCAAATATTGCATCTTTAACTGAATATAATAGACATAACCAAGCCAACTGCCCTGTTTTGGGATTAAAATTATGCATTTTTTGTCCTTTTACATTTAACAAACACTGAAAAGTACTAGAAACCATAAGATAATCTTCATAAACACCAATTAAAATAAAACAAGCACTCATCATTTATTTCCAGGTAGATTTTCCCTAAATCCCTTATCTCACTGTGAAAACTGTCATTTTGCTCTTGCTTGTGATGCTGTGGAAAGGTGAAAGCCCCTGACAGAGGCTTCTCATAAATCTCAGTCACTACCCGATGGGTCTGTTCTTGCCTTGTTCTGGCAGACAAAGCAGGATGAGTAGAGAGATTTTTTTGGACAAACAAGGAAGAAAGGCAACAAAACCCAATTTTGGATTCCTGAAATGAGAGACTTATATATGTTTCTAGTTACCCTCCTTTCTTTAAGCACTTAGTTATGTAAACATTGTGTTTATCTCCTTCAACAGGATTTAAGCATCTACATTATGGTTTAAGATAAAATTGGTTAGAGAATTTAATGAGTGTTGTACTTCTGATGGATCAGGCCCGAGGTCTTTCCTTTGGAGGCAGTGTTAATGATGGGCAATTAGCAGAAACAGCATCTCAGTGCCTAATCCTTTACTAGTAAAATCATCACTATGTGTGATCAAGTGACAGCCAAGGCGTTCAACTTTGACCATGTTACTAAAGTCTTCCTGCATCACAACACAAATTAATCTTAGGGGAGGGATCTGAAACAAGACTGCATTTCCCACTGAATCCTTGAGTCACCTCAGATTTGGGTAGATGCCATTCCACTTTATTGTCCATCTCAGTTGTGCTTGCTGTCTTCCAGCCCCCTGCTTCCCCTCATACAGACCACCCTGTGAATTAGATTTATTAGAGGATGTCCATGAAAGCCTTAGGTAGTGGTCAGCAAATGCAAGGTGGCCCTTGATCACAGTTTATGTGGACTTTATATGTTTTTCTACAGAAATCAAGCCCTTGGCCACAACATGTGGCTTGATTTCCTTACCCCTTTTTTGTCACTGTCCTTGCTTGTCAGTCAAAAGTAAATCAGACGGACCAGTTCAGGGGTAATACAGCATTACTTAAAGGTGTTGATGTCTGGGGAGGAAGGAGCAGAACCAGCATGTGAAGTATTCAAGGGCTGACTTTGAATTTTATGAATTTGTGCTATGCAAGCTGCACCAGAAAAGGGAATGTGAGGTTACTACAGTCACTCAAGCCTGGGCAGATATTTGTCATTCCAAAACTATGCTGTTGAGGACCTCTGTTGAGAGGAAGCATTGAGGAGGGAGAAATAGAATGTGGAATGTAAGTTCTCGGGATTGCAGTCTATTAAGAGGCAAAAATTTCATCATCACAAATTCACCTATTTCCCCCTTAGGGAAAAGGTGGAAACAGTACAGATAACATTACCTCAGGTCTCTTGGCATGAATTTTGCAGGGTTTGTATAAATCTGATCCAGTGTACATCCTTGATCTAAATTTAAGTTGAGACTCCTGTGTTCAAGGGCAATCTTAAGTACACTTTTGCCTCACAGGGGTTCTTACTCCTTCTGTGGGCTTGCTGTAACCTGAGCCTGTCTGCAGACATTAAGTATCCTCATGGATTCAGCAAAGCAAAGAGTTTTCAGGGTGAGGAGTGAGAAAGTGATCTACACGTGCACATGTTGGCCACAAGAAATCAAAATCATCACCCTTGGCTGATGACTGTCCTTAAATGTCACCATCCACTATTGGGATGACAGGGGGAGAGGTCCTCACAGAGATGCCACAACTCCAGCCTCGGGGGCTGTTTCTCCCTATAGCACACAGCTCTGGGTTCTGCCTGGCAGCCTTTCTGTAAAGAATTTCAGCTTGTTTTCTTACACAGTGTTGAAAAGACAAGAGGTATCTGTCATCTCTTTGGTGTCTGTGCAGAAGTCCCCGCTTCCCATGGGTGCTGGCACTGACTGAGGGTGTGCAATGGGGTTTGGCTTTGCAGGGTCTGCAATATTCTTGATTGTCCAACAGTGTCTTTGTGCCTCTCACTATGAAATGCTGCAGCAGAGGCATTTAGTGTTTTCACTGGCATAGATTGAGGATACTGATGCCTAGATGTCACATTTAAAAATTAATTTTTTATTTCCAGTGATTTCTATATAATTTTACAGCAATTTTCCCTGTTTTCCTTCTTAGCTATCTAGGGAAGTCCATACCTTGATAACACCTGCCTGGAAATGCAGGCTGGAGTGGAGCTGATGTCTTGCTGATTTGCTTGAATCCATTCTAATCTTTTAGGGTCTTCAGTATTAATTGTCCATTTTCACCTTTTCTGAGCTTTTTTCTTGAAAAGCCCTTTGGCTGCACTATCACTTAAAAGTGAATGCAGTAGAGGGTTTTGTTCTAAATTTCCTTCCCTGATTGCCAAAGGTGGAGAAAATAAATAAAAAACTGAGTCAGCACCTCCCATAGTGGTGGGAAGTTTCTGTCTTAAAAATGGGGGGTTTTCAATGATCCCCATGTTAAAATGTTCTGACATTGAGATTAAGGGAGTCAAGGGTTAATTTCCTATCATGTTTCTTTGATATTTGGTTATGTAATTCACCAAGGAAAATTCTTGTCTGAGTTAGGTGTGTACAGTTTAGTGTGTCACTGCTTTAGTATCTTGTTTCCTCTAAGAATAAAGGATTTTCACATTTCCCAGGTCACCAGTAAGACACCATTCCATCAACATTAGTAAAATTACAATGTGTCTTTCATCTCTTAGGACCCTCTCCCCACCAATTCCTTTATGATTTGCATTAAGAGGTCATTCTTCCATCTTTGCAGCCTTTATTGGGGTAAAATGCAAGCACTGTTGCCAGCACTTAGCACAGGTAAGCACAGCTTAGTTGGGGCTGCAGTATTTGCTTGAGGCTGCAAGTATGAAAAACATAGCAGGGCCCAATCTAATAATTATTCACTCCTGAGACAAATGTCTAAGGAAGAGATTGATATAGTCCTGTATCACTGGGCTTCTGTGTGAAGCTGTGAGCAAGGTTTTATGGGGGTTGGGATGTAGGAAGGTCATGGGGTAGGGAAAAACCCTATCAGAGGTGACCAGAGTTAAATAACTGTAGGAGGATGCTGATGTTCACAGAGCAGAAGTAGGGACTCCTACTCTGGATATAGCAAAAGTGGTGTGGCATGGCATGGTAAAGAAGAAAGGAAATGCAAACCAGATGGTCACACTAAAACTACAGACTATGAAGTGCCATGTCCAGGAGTAGGAATAGAGGTACCGATGATCCACAAGTAACTGTATTTCGTAAAACAGCTATGGGAGGATTTTTGTCTAAGGAATTTTTTTGGTAAAGTTTCAAATGTCAGGTCAGACAAGGGAACAAAGTCATAACATCAAAAGAGGCAAAGCCGGAGGTGATGGTGACAGTAGAAAGTACAGTGATATAGTCTGAGCAGAGACACAGCAAAAGGGATTGGCTCATTCTACAGAGCTAAAAAACTTATGCAGCATTTTCCAAAGATGACGTGTAGCAGTCAGGTACATTTTGCAATTGCATTCCCTGGACTGGGCATCCATATGCCCTTGGCTCTTTAGACTATTCTCTCTCTGTTCAGTGAACTCTTGCTATCCCACTTGGTGTGATAAAAGAACGTGCTAAAACTGGAGGCTGCTGAGTGCTGTACTGCCTCTATTCAAATCTCTGATGAGCTCCTCCTTGTAGCTCTAGGTTTAATTAGTTTTCATTGCAATATTAATGATCCAAACAAACCATTTTAACTTTCCTGTTGCACAGCTGGAATCTTCTTATTTAGCATTCTACTCTATAAGGGAATCACACCAACTTCCTTTCCCTTCCCCCATTTGTCCCATTAATATGCATTAAAATCACAGTCTCATTGGCATAGAGTTTCAGACCTGCTATAAAACTCTAATAATTTCAAAAAATGGCAAGGTTGAACTAATGACAAAGCCTCATCCAAATAATCCAAAGATAGATTTCTCCCAGAGTTTGATGGCAGTGGTGATTAATACTTCATTTATTTACAATCTATCAGGAGTTACAAAGATTTACTCATTCTACTGAGCATACATAGAGTCTCTCTTGAACTCCATGGTATTACTGGAGAAATGGCCAATCGGTTAGTCTTCAAACAAAAAAAAATGCCTTCCTTCTCTTTGTTCCTCAAGAGAAGGGTACACACTGTCCTACTCAGTGTATATCTGAAGACTGCACATCTCAAAGTCTTCTCCCACAGTTGAATAGGTGCATCTAGCATTTCTTCCTGAAATCACTGATAGGGATGACTTAGAGCAGAGTCTTTTTGTCACCTTCTGGTGTATTTCAGCTCCTGGACTCACTGTAATTTGTGTATGCTAAAATTAATTGGCTTGTATATAATCTGGAGGTCTTCATGATGAAGGAAGTTCTAGAGAAGACTAGACTTTCCCATGTTGAAGGACTGACATGAAGTCTTGACAGCACCTTCTCCTTCCTGAGCCATTGGAATCATAGGAACAAGGAAGGTTCAGGGTCTCTTGCCCAATCTGCTTCTCAGAGCTGGTATATTGCTAACACTAAATCTGGACAGTTTTGGCTTTGTCTTCTCTAGAAATTAATCAGGATCGAATTCATCTCTGTAAATACATAAGGATTGGGCGTGGAGTCTCCTTCTCTGGAGACTTTCAAGACCTGTCTGGATGCATTTCTGTGTGTTCTGCTCTAGTTTTGTCCTGCTCTGTCAGGGAGGTTGGACTCGATGATCTTCAGAGGTCCCTTCTAACCCCTAATGTTCTGTGATTCTATAACCATTTTCTGGAAGCCTGAAGAGCTGTGCTCTGCAGATAGGCTGTTAGTAGATGGCTAAAAGAGTTTGCCAGCCATAGTGCACAAGCAGAGGTCAAGATATGACTCTGAAAGTGCCAAAGAGATTTAGTGCCACTTGCAAAGGGTCTTTTTTAATTGGGACTTACACCCCTAAGTGCTTACAGTGTTTCAGAAAGTAGGACTTTGGAGCATGAGGATGAAGATAAAGGGGTGAGGGGTCTGATTGTTTGCTTTGGTATTGCCTGCAAAGTCTAAGTTCAAGCGAGCAATGAGTGACTTGATTGTTGAGTGACAGACCCATGGCCCAGGCAGTGGAAAGCTGGACGTGCCTTACTTGGTTAGCCTGCTCTGGGAACCTGATGTGGGCAGTTTTTCCTCATGCACAACCCCCAACTCACCCCCTTTCAAAGAGACTCTGTCCTTACAGACCATTTTCCCTCATGAAGTCATCAAGCCAAGTGTGAACTAAACACACACCACTAAACCTAAATTACTCATTTAATGGCACTATGAACTTAAAAATCAAAGCAATTTTGTAAATGTGGGAAAGAATTTGCATGATCAAGGTCTTTTCTGGCTGCTGTTGGCATTGGGAGGATCGTCCAGGAGATGGACTGGGTACTGAGGATCAGGTCTTCACTCGGTTGTCTCAGGGCTCTCTCCAGCTATGTGGTATTGTAAAAATAAAACTCACCACCTTCATCTGGCTGTGTTTATACATCTTACTATTTTTCTGTCTATCTAGCTGACTGAATAGAGAACTTTAGTGAGTGGGTATCTTAATTGATGGGATCCATGACCCATTTTCTTTTGTGATCTCACAGGGGAAAGACTTCAATGTGTGGGGCTTTTTTACTAGAATGTTTCTCTGCAGCATTGTTTCTTGAAGTGTTATATCAGTGAGATGGTTTTGGTAATGCTCTGGTGCTGTTTTCTTTCTTGTTTATGAAAGTTTGTCATTCATTTATTGCACTGTGTGTGATAACCTACAAAAGCACATTGTCAACAAGTTGAAAGGTTCTTTGCCTAAAGTGCATCTGCTGGGAAGTTGTAGCTACCTGACTTGTTTACTCCCAAGCAGGAGAAAGCAAGATCATTTGTTATCCCTTCAGAAATTGTAGACCAAAAGGGGGAGAAGGAAACAGAGAAAGGAAGGATGATGCTTCCTTGCTCATCTGCAAAAAGTGAAGATAAGCCTCACATGAACTGAAAGCAGTATCAGAATTATATCCTGACAGTGAGATAGGGTTATGAAGCCTACACCCACAACTATGTGTGGTGTGGTCAAGGACCCTGTCCCTGTTCTGGAAACACAGCTCATTACCAGGCCATGTACCAGTTGGGAAGGGCATCATCAAGAAAGTAACATAATAGCAACAGGGAGATAACTACCGCAAGTTTTCAGGTAGCCAGAGTTCCCTAAAACTGTCTTGCTGCAGCTGACATTACCACAGCACAAAGTTGAGCAGTTCAGACACATTTCTTAGTCAAACTGTAACTGGTTTTTAAGATTAAAAGTAATAAGCTCTCTTATCACTTTTAGCTAGCCACAACTTATCGCACAAATACCTCTTATACTTGTTTTCCTTTCACTGTCAGCAAATATCTCTCTCCACCTCTGGGAACCTATTGATGTCTTCTAAAAGCTCAAATTAAAATGGTTCACCAAAACCAACATGTGTGGTGGATATGTCTCTTAGCTAAGAATGAACCCAGACTATTCTAGATTCTACTGGTATTTATGGTTAAGCATGTCAGCAAGGTTTCAAACAATATGTCCATACAAGTCAGCGTGGCTTAACTTAAATGAGGTTAACATCACTCATTTCAGTGGAATGTAAGCCAACACATTTTACATCATATTTGCTGTAAGCTGCAGCAATGACTCCATGGCTAGTAGGCATGTTTCCCTTCATATGTGGTGTAAACTTGTAACCTAGTTTTCCACGGGAGCACATCTGACTTAAAGTTTAGTGTGTTACATGAAGATTTGTCATGAACAATTGAACTGAGTCAAAAAATATGGAAAATTTCAGGCAGTATAACTTAGTGCTCAAACTGAGGTCTGAGTTCCTACAGCATATATCACTACTTACCCAGGGACTTATTGCCCTCTCTGGTCCGCCAACATAATTACGTGTGGTTTCTCCTTAACCCAGTTTCATCAGAAGGATAAAGTTTAGTTAAGTTCTTACTATGAAGACTTTCAGACTGTGCTGTTTCTACACAGTCAGGCTTGGGAAATCCAAAGGGGCCAGTAAGATCTGGAGTGGGAAGATGGAGCAGTAAGGCTAAGTCAGAAAACTGCTGGGCACAAACCTCCTGACTGGCTCGGCAGCAATCGGCACAGCATGTGTAATTGCAGCTTCAGTGACCTGCTTTGCTCTTTCTTTAGTCAGTCCCTTAGCTAAAATAGTGCTAGCAAGCTAAAATCAAAGTAACTATACCAAGTGATGGATCTGTTTTAACAAAATTGTTTTCTAAATTGATTTATATTCGTGTTCAAACTGCATGACTTCCTTCAGTGACAAAAGTATGATTTTACCTATTTCTATTCCTGGTAGCTCTACAGAGCTGAACCACCTCTAAGAAGGGACAGGCCTGTGTCTCTCCATAGCTGGGCATTTCCACTAAAACTGAGCCATCTTTTGATAACAAAATTGTAATTATCAGTGATGTTTCAATTAAGAGCCTTGTGTGACTTTCTGCTCCCAGACTAAATCACATGGCACTTAGAGAAATGTAATTTTATCTTGTACTAGAGCACATAATTCATTGCTGGTGGGGCTGACAGCATCTCTTAAACCCACAAGATTTCGGGAGAGCAGATACATCATATTATTTCTGTTTGTTTGCCACCTTGAACCTTTGCAAACCAGCCAGCTTCAGGTTTTTCTTCTGCAGCTGTGAATGTGAACATACATATTTTTGGGGGAACTGAGGTGTGACTGCCTTATGTAGAAACCTTTTAACTCCCCCATCATCTCATTAAATGAAAGAATCATTTCTTGTGCTAAAAGAAACATAAAAATACGTACATTTTGGGGATAAGCTGGTGTGTCTGCATTAAACACTGACTCTTCTGACTCTCAGTAGAAGCATTAGGGCCAGTAACCTTGGCTTAGGAGCAAATGCACTGAAAGAGAAAAACCCAGACACTTACCTGCAATTTCAGCAAGTGCATTTCCAGAGATGAATGATACTGCAGGACCTATATACATTTATAACTGTTTATGAATAATTAATAATTATTTTAAAGGTGTAGGGTTGACTGGGCAGCCTTTCTCTTCTAGAATTGAAATCTCATCTCAAAATATTTAGTCATTTGGCTTGTGATTGAAAGCTGCATGGCATTTTTACATTGGAGCTCATTGCAGGGTAAGACTCAAAGCTGTCAATTGGTCCAAGAGCTAATGGAGGCATTAAAAATGTAGCAGCTTAGTGAGAAGAAATCAGGATGGGTGGGGACCATATGCTACTAGCATATGCTGTAACTGGACTGTAAGTGGTCTCCACATATTCATGAATGATGGTTGACCTCTACTCTGCTAGGGCACATGTGTGCACGTCCATCATGACAACACACTCTGAACTTACTCCAACAGAGGCCGTTGGGAACATAACCCCTGTATCTGTCTCCAAATATAGCTCTGCAGGGCTGCAATATAAGGTGGTGGGGAGAGCTGCTGGATAGAGGAGACATTTGGAAACTCTGCTGCAGTGATATCCACCAAGATCTCTATGCCTGGTTGATGACCTTCGCTAAGAGGCAAATGTCTGCAGCTTGTAAAAGAAAAAGATGCCCCTGAATGCCTTTCCACTTTTAAAAGCTCCTCAGTGCCGGCTCAGCAAAGCAAGTGAAACCCACAAGTGGCAATGCTTACTGTACTTGTTCTGTATGAATGTATGCAGCCATACATCTGGACAAGGAGGCGTGTCCCAAGAAGGGGGATGGGAATAATTCCTGGAACTGCTCTGACTTAGAGCTAAAGCTTTAACCTGAGCCAAACCACTAACTAGGAACTGTTTCAAAGTCAGTTCCTGGGAAAATAAAGCCAGTAACCCTTCTCTACCTCAGTGTTCTCCTTTGTAACCCCTTTGTAAAATAAGACTGCATAACAGCTCATAAGGGATTGGGGAAGATTCGTTCGTTTGTATTTAAAATACATAAGAATCCTTGGAGAAAAGTCCCTTCTTAGAGGAAATAATGAATGCAAACGTAATAACAATTCTATTAGCACTGTAAAACTGCAGGGATTTGGTCAAGTAGAATTTGACTACAGCTTTGCTGGTCCTGTAGATCATCCTCTCAAAGTATTTTTGAACACAGAGGATGAAAACGATATATTGCTATCTTTAAAAATAAAATTAAAACTTTAACTCTAAGGTGTGTGTAATAAAATGGCACTTAAATTCTCTAGTGTGCCATGCAAGTTTTTTCTGTTAATTTATACTCTTCTTTTCTTTTTGTGCTTCATGTAATATTCTGAAGTTATTAATGTGGCAATATATTTGACCACAAAAACCTGCCTTCTAGTGTTGTTAAGACTGTGAATTAACTTCACAAATGGAAGGCATTTCTGACTTCAAGGCAAACAGATCATTCTTGGGCTAAAATTATTAGCAACATGACAGATATGCAAGAACTTTCAGGGGAAGTTTTTCCCAGGTGTCTTACCACAATGTGTGTGTTTATGTGTCTCATGTGCCTGTGGGATTTCAGTTGTCAGTATTGTGTCTCTGTGGTGCAGACATCTGTGAACATCACCACCTGAGCTGCTGCAGCCCCTGGGACACAGCTGCATGGTGCAGCTGATTCCCTCTGAACAGCATTGCCAGTGCCATACTTGGATACTTTCCAGTGCCAGAGTGATGGTGCTAGGTGCCAGGTTGAAGTCCCTGCAGCATACCCCACAGTGTACCACACACTGGCAAAATTCACTTGTTAAGGTGGCACCTCAGCCCTTAAATGACTTGAATGTCACCTGTTTTAGCTAGGTAGCCCAAAACCCAACAGCAGCCAACAGAAACGCATTTGGTGGTATTGAATTCAGTTCAGTGCAATCTAGACCAAATACTCTGCAAACCCTTCCCAGGACTAGGGTGTAGATCTAGAAATGCCCTATCAATTTGATCTTGTACCTATAAGCTAAGTCACCAAAGGCTGGTGGAGTGCTGCACCTTGTTCTGATTGTAGCATCAAGACCTGAAAACATCAGCGCCAGCCAAGATTGCAGGTAGTTGCAAATAACTTTCCTTATGTGACTCATTCCTTTATCCCTGTGCTTATGCATTTGTAGGATGCATCCTGCATCAGTAGTACAGTTTATACTGAATGGTAATTAATGGACACAAGTTCAGTGCTCCCTGTCTCTGGGGCTTTGGCAATGAATGGCAAATTGATTGGAAAAAGAATCAGGTTTTTTTATTAGTGATAGTTGCTAGGATTAATATCAGGCACGGGAAATGGGAGTGGTAAGGAGACCACGGAAAAGCTAAACCGAGTGATATATTCCACACATGGCATTAGAGTTACCAAGGCCTTGACTCTGCTGTGGTTGCAGCACACATTCGTGGGACAGCCTGAAGAGGTTTTCTTGGCAGAGAGCTAAAAGGAGCAGGGTTTTCGAAGATGCCTTGCTGAAGAGTATTGCTGTATTGGCTTTGATGTCTGTCTCTCTGTGCTGGTAGGCTAGACTCATGCCTCCAAAAGGTCTGCTTCACACTCAGCAGTTAGAAAGGCAAACAGAAAACTGGGAAAGGGATCAAGAATAATATTGTGTTGCCACATAAATCCTTTCAGGATATTGTCTGTGGTAATTGCTGTCACCTCAAAAAGGTTGTAGCAGTAGATTAGAGAAGGTACAGACAGGGGAAGTGTGGAGAAACATGGAAGAGTATCTTCTTCCATGTGAAGAGATTAAATAAGTAGGATTCTTCGGCCTGGAAGACAGACAACTGACAGACAGCTACAAGCCACACAATGAATACCAGTGGAAAGATAATCCTGGACACAGTCAGAGACTGGATATTTTTTCTGATATTCTTGTATCACACTGAATAATAGGATTTGAGGGGTGGGGGAGAAGGTTGGAGTTTATGCTGATCACCTGGCACAAAGATGACAAATTAGTGCACAAAGGACCTCCCTGAATCTTGTTCTTTGGCTAAGATTCCAGATTGCTCTGAGGAAGGTTAGGCTGAATCGTGCCACTTGCATCCACCTGGATTTGGTAGTCTGTCCCATTGTAGAAACTGAAAAAAAAAATCTGACTCTGATAGTGGCTTCATAGTTTCCATCCTGGCATTTTTACTAAACAGCAGGTGGCTATCTCTAGGTGAGCAGGGATTCTTGTCTTCTGTAGTATTATTCATCAAAGATCTTCTAACTAGCAGCAGTTCTCGTAAGCCTAATTGCTAATGGCCACTTCTCATGGCCACTGATTTTCCACCCTCTTTTCAGGCCTTACTGATCAGTCCATTGTTGTGTGAGTGCTTACCTGATACCTGAGCTCCCTGACTCTTGACACAAACCGGAGAAAGGTAGTTTGTGTTGTCTTTGCCAGTGGTTGGGTAGAGGTATGTTGTGTTGCCTTAGGCCTCTGTTGGACTTTCTCTGGAGAAGAATGAGGTACGGTTAAGGTGAATTTTTCATTTGATGAATGAAGAGTTGAACAGTAACTGCTAACCCCTCACTGCTTCCAGGCAGAGAGCTGCTGAAGTGGGGCCAAGCCTCTCTTCTGTCCTCCAGCCTTTGTACTCAGCACACTGAGAGCTGAGGACATGCACTTTTTCCAGGGCTGTCAAATGAACAGTGAAAGGAAACAGACTTAAAGGCTCATTTAACTGGAAAACAGCACCTGTCTTTTTAGGCAAAGTCAGTGTTTGCTTGTCACTGCTGTCAGCAGCATGGGCTCTGCTTGAAAGGACCTTTAGGCACCTGATTATGTAGGAGGGGGAGCATGTTGTCATGCTGGAACACCCGCAGCGCTGGCAGGCTGTGGGGCGAGGGGAGGCGGGTTAGGTGTCTGTCTGGGGGCAGCGCTGCCAGCGCTGCTCAGCACCCCTCGCTGGTGCAGGGCACACCACCACAGCCCTGCCACTTCGCACGGCCCTTCTAGCTGGGGGGGAAGGAAGGCCTCGGCACAGGCAGGTTTTATCTATGAGGATGACTGGGTACGTATCTCTTTAGTTCATCTTTCTGAGTGAAAGGCTGTTTCCTGATTGATTTTGAAGTGAGATAAAACACCCTTCACTTTGTGAAGTTCTTGCCGATGAGAGATACCACCCTGTCTTGCTCAAATTTGCCAGGGGTTTCAGTGTCCACCTTCTCTCTTCCTTTTTTTAGCCGAACTCTAAAATTCCATTGCATCGCAGTGGTCAAGAATGACACTCGTGTCTGGAAGCAAAAAGCTTATGGAAAAGGCATTTCAGGGGTTTGGTGCTTGCTTAGCACTGAGAGCACAGCAGCACTGCTCACTGGGCTTCTCAGGCAGTGACAGCTTAGTGTGGCTTGCTTAGGAAGGGAGAAATGAGGGACTTGGAGGAGAATGCTTAATTCATTTAGGTACTTTTGATCTGATCTTGTAAGACTCTTAATCTGCTCATATTTGTTGCTGGAAAATTCTCAAGGAGTCAACAGAAATAGACCAGAGCCACAAAGTTTAGAAGAAATGCAATGACTTTGGCTGCTTCATTCCTTCCTTATTTCCCTTTATTCTTTACTTATTTTTTTTTTACTTTCCCAGTACCTTCGCTCCCTTTACATCTTTTGTGTGTATTCTGTTTCTCTTTCTTTGCTTTGGGAATGTCATCCATTGCTAGGTTATGGTCCCTTTTCTGGGGACAAAGTCCTGCCACCTCTCTTCAGCTGTCTCAGCGCTCAGTGCCTAGACTAAGCTTGTTAGGAAGGCTTCCTCTCACTCATCTGCAGGGATGACCATGTCCTGAGACTGAACCTTCCTGTGGGAACAAAGGCATTTCAGACCTTCCAGAGGTGTCTGCTAACCTCCATTAATGAGAAGGGGAGCCTAGATGGCCAGTTTAAACTTGTAAAAGACCAACTTTGGGTGTGATGGATTCTGTCTGCTGAATCTCATCATCTTGCTCCTACAGGTTATTTTGCACTAGAGCTTTTCCTTCCCTCACATCACTGACTGTGAACCATCCATGCATTCAAATACTTAAACAAGTGTCCCCTGAGGGTGAATTGTTGTATTTCTGCTCCCTCCCAATATCATCTTCTATTTATAGAGCTTCAAAGTTTCCCAGAGAGCCACCTTTGGGATGGAACATACCAACAGTGCATAGCAACTCTAGACAACAACTTAAGAGAGATGAATGTATCCATTTGAAGCTGAAGATAAGATTGCATTTGGTAGAAGCTAATCGCAAAAGCTGTTGATTATTATTGTTCTTTATGCAGCTGTACACTCAAGAGAACAGGCACTTTAAAATATTACTAGTCCATAATGCTGAAAGAGAGAGAAATTCTCTTTCTGGCTTTTTTGTAGGTTCCCAGTGTCACTTTCAGCATATAGTTTAGTTGCTCTGAATCTAACAACATGTCTACACAGCATGTTGTAGAAGTTTAACTAAACATGAATCTGTGAAGTATTCCAGTAGAAATATTTAATATGAATGTCTATGTGTTTTGCAGTGTGATTTCATTCAAATTGACAGTTGTTCAGGTTTGTGGTTTGTTTCTTGGGATTTTTTTGTTATAAGCAACAGGTCCAGGTATAAATGGTCTTGGATTTATAGATGATCATCTCTGATTGAAAGGTTAGGTGCTTGCTTACTCTGGTGCTGGCCACAATGGAAACCCTTAATAACCTCCCTTTGACCGCTATTAGTAAAATCTCATTAATGTAACTCAAAAATAAATATAAGGACTGAGTGGTTATATCTGAAGTATACTATGGAAACAGTGAGTCTGCAGATGATTTTTGAAGGCAACTGTGAGAATTTCATTACTATATTTTTTTCTGTATTGTTGCCAAAATAAATGGTAAAGCTGTGAAAGATATAAAGGAAAATGTGTATCGGGACACTGGAGCTAACCGTATATCTAATGCCGAACAATGTAAAAATACTGTTGTTTCGATAAAGTTTAATTTTTACTCATTTGTATTTACACCACTGCTTCCTTTGCTGCCTTCATTTTTTCTAGTCTTGCATTACTAACAAAGAAGTTCTGCATTTGTTTCTTCAACTGTTTTCCCAAAAATCTGTGGACATTCAGAACTGATAAATATATCTTTTTCTACTAAGATATTTCAAGCTTGTCATGCTCAACTAAGCTGGAAAAAGACTAGTCCAAGGTCTCCTCAGCATCCTTTTTGTGAGGACAGCACAAGCTCCATCTTTAAAGCAATAAGCAAGCAGAGTCCGTTCCAGCTCCCACTCATGTCTCTGGAGGGGTTTGTGTTGATTGGAGCTGGCTCAGCTACATCCAACAGGCTACTTCTGCAGGCAGCATCAGTTTCCAAAATACCCAGCTTCCATGCGTCACATCAAAATATCTGAAGGGCTGTTGTCCTTCAGCAGGAATATAGAAATCAATAGGATTTGTGATCTCAGATGACACGGACACTGTTGAAAGTGTCATCAGTGGATACCTCAAACCTTGCCTCCTTGTTCAGGCCTGCCTGAATACAGAGTCTTTTTCTTAACTGATTTCAGATACACCTTGGATTTGGGAATTACTTGCTGTATTTTGAAACAGCAATACTTTCTGTTACTAACAAAACAATTGCAATAAAAAGGCACTTTGAGCTTAAAGTGCTTAAATGCTTTAGTCTGTGCTCTACAGTGTGTGTAAATACTTTGGCTGAAATCACTGGGAATATCTGTATGAATGACATAACAGATTTGCTTTGAGCCTTGATTCGGAGAACATGTTTAGTTTTGATCCTAAGAGAAGGGCCCCTGATCTCTGGAGGAAGATAATAGATCACATCCATGTTTGCAGGATTAGAATTTTCATCAGTAATAATGATATTATTTGGTTTATGTTTATCTATTTGCCTAAAATGCCTCTGTAAAATTCAAAGAAAACTAGTTGTGACATTTTTTAAAAAGACAGTATTTATGTCTTCATTCCTACTATATTTTTCTTCAAATATTTGACTGCATAGATTTTCTAATTAGTTTTGCAGACTACAAAGCTTTAAAAAGTGCCATAAGTCAGAGTTTTTTATGATCATAACTCAAACCACATGCCCTTTCCTTCATGGAATAAGATAAAAGAAGAACTCTTCTGTTTGCATTTGTCAGTTTATTAATACCAGGCACTTTAGTACATTTGGCACAGGTAATTTCAGTCCCAGGAATCACTTCACTGATAAGAGTAGTCTCTGATTACCTGGTATTTAATGGGTTAATCCTCATTAAAGAGTTGTGACATAGTTTTTAGACCTGGGGGATTCCTAGAGGGTTCTCTGATGCTCTCTTCCTAGCTTCTCTACATACTTCACTGACCTTCCTCGCTGACCCTGTTCTCCTAGGTCAGTTACAGGGAAAGGATGAAGATCCAACTCTAGTTTTCCAGTCCACCCAATTCCCTCGTTAGATTGTGCCAAGAACCTTGCAACCAGGTCCTGAGCTGTGTCAGCCAGTGCAGGTGTGCTGCAGGTGGAGGAGCTGGGACTGCTTTCTGCAGTGAATGTGCACAACATAACTCTGTTTCTGACTGGCACATTTCTTTTTTCTTGCTTTTCCACAGCAGTTACTTTCTGTTCCTCATTTAGCTCCTTTGTTCTCTGTCATTATTTACCACTGTTCTGCAGAGAAGCACATTTGCTATCTTTCAGGCCAGGTTTTTAGCTGTTCTTGGCCTTTCTGTGTTTGCGTGAATTCCTCCCGCTAACGCTGATAATCTCTCTGCATCACCATCTGTTAGCTTGTTAATCTTCTATTCCTGACATTCAGCAAAACCTTCAACAATTACACATTGGCTTTTTCTGAAAGGGTAGGCATAAACTTGTAGTTCTTTCTCTAGTGCTTCCTGTTTTACTGAATGCCAATTTTAGATTACTTACTCTTCTTAAGCATGACTTAAAATCATATCATTTTAGAAATGCAGTATTATAATTCCTCGGATTACTGGAATGGGAAAAAGGTAAAAAGCTAGGTTGCTTTTTGCAGTTAAATGGTGCACTCAGATCCTCTAATAGACTGGAAACAGGTTAGGCAATTGGGTTTGCTGTGGCTTGCATGCTAGAGGTGCCTGTTTTTTCTGCCAAGATATGCAAAACTGAAATATTTTTCAAAATCTTTTGTGGTTTCCAATACTCCTTTTCTGGGAAGGTTTTTGATCTAGGAAGAGAGTTGACTCGAGAAGACGGAAGTTCAAATTTAAATTCATTGCCTGTCTGATTCACATCTGGGCTGAAACCTCCTTCTTAAGCCAAGCTGGCCTTCCCCTCACTGCCCACCAGTCTCCAGCGCAAAACCATGCAGGCAGACGTTTTGTACCTTGGTATTTTCTGGACGTATTCTGCCGTGCTATGAGTTTTTGACTTAATGCAGATGTTTTGAAAATTCAGTAGCAACTAAGAAATAAAATTCTCATATTTTCTTCCGCTGTGCTTCGCTGTTTCCTCTTCTTGGTGAACAGCAAGTGTACTGTGCAAACCACAAAATGAAAACTGGTGTAATTCAGGCAAACTCATAAGGTTATAACAAGTTTTAATGTTTTATCTTTTCTTTCTTTAGCCCTCCCCACCCAGAGATAAGCCCACATTTGAACCACAACTACCTCTGCGGTACCAGCTCTACTGCAGCATAGCACAAATTTCCTCTTGTAAACCATTAGTATTCCCCAACATGTGGGCAGAGTCAGCCCTGCAAATGCTGCCCAAACCCCCTCTCTCAGGTGCAAAGGAACCTGGCACAGGACAGGGCCAGTGCTCCTGTGGAAACTTACATGGAATTTCAACCAACATGTTGTGTAAAATGCAAAATATTGCATGAAATCTGCATGGAGGTGGAGGGAGCTGAAGCAAAAATCATACTGGCTGGCTCACCGTGTCGGCGGTGGAGTAATACCATGCAAAGGACTCTGAGAGCAGCCATGTGACATCTCTGGGTTGACTAGACTTCTAGCTGCTTGGACTCTCATATGATCCCCTAAAAATAGCACCTTATGTTTCCCATCATTGCTGTCCAGCTATTTTAATTAGCCTGTGGTCTCTGGTTTTTGCTTTGTGATTTGTAAATAGGAAATATTTATGCTAGGCCAGTAACTCCACATTCCTCCAACCTCTTAAATTAGATGGATTGTAGCTATGTTTATAAAATACCTAATCCATTTGTCCTAATATCTCTCAATGTCCCTGGTTTCTAGATAATGTTTTTAAAGAGAACTCATTTTTAGATCAGTCAGACTATTTACAGGCATTTTTTTTCCTCAGCTGACCTGTCACAAGTGTGCACATTTCTTAACCTTTACTCGAAACACTGATTCATTGCATGTCCTGGGACAGGGTGAACCTCTCCTGCAAATTGCAAAGTGCTGTCAGTTCCTGCTGATTTCACAGACAATTCATTTTGGCCTGGAAGGGAAAGATTTCCAAAGTAAATTGGTGCCCAGTGGGCAGAAAGTTACCTAACATGGTTTTTGACTATTATGGGTAGTGCTGTCTCTTTGAAAATTTGTCTCAGGTTGAACACTACTTTGCAGGATTAAACCTTTACTTGCAGAGTAATTTAGCCATCTGGTGTTTAGTATTTCCTGTAGTAAGTTTCTTTTCTGCTGCATCTATCTTCCGCTCTTGGCACAGCGTTTAATAGTTTGTTATACCAAAGCATGTTTTTGGGGTTCTGCAGATATAATCAATGTATGTGAGGTGGCAGTCTTACTGGCAAAAGCAAGACTTTGCTCCTGACTGGAATCAGATTGATTTGGGGCACATAAATAAGATGTACTTGTGACTGACATCCTCTCCAAATCTGTCACTAAGGCTGTGTCTTTGGAGTCCTTCTAGCCTACCTTCTGTCCCTGAGAGCCATAAGAGGGCTTGTAAGCCCCAGTCTAGTGCCATGGCTTGGTACCTCCTGTCATTTTAGGATGAGTGTTTAGGGCTGGAATCTGGAAGAGTCATCTCTTGAGTCAGCTAAACCTGTGTGGTGTTGATGGGGCATCAGCAGGGAGAGCAGGTCAGACTGCAAACATCCATTAAAAATGAATTTAAGGTCATATTCACAGAGCTAAAAAGATAGACAAAAAGATGATGGAACCATCTGCCAGAGGCCACAAATGGAGTCAAAGCTAAAAAGTAGAAAATTTTGTTAGTTCCATGAGAAATCTGTTTTCAGAGAAGAATCACAGCATTTTGTTTGTTGGAAAATAATATCTTTCACTGCTTTCTAAGGGCAGGATGAAAATATTTTTTTTTTGGTATTGTATTATATTAATATTATAAAATCTTAAAGGTGAAGTCGAGGAAATGTTTCATTTTGCTTGAACCATGCTGAAATTTCTTCCAGAGCTTCATTTTGCAGAGGAGTTTTATTTTGCAAGGCTTCATTCAAAGATACAATAAATAGAGAAAGCTTCAAGGTCTTAAAAAATTAAGATTTCTCTCCTTGTCAAAGCTCTGGGAATCTCTGGAGTTGGGACTAATAAACTCCAGCTACTGGCAAGGTTTGAGCCCTAAGTAGTAGCCCTGGAGAGAGGCCGTGGGTGAGTCCTGCACCTGTCTCATTGCACATATTCGGCACAAGGGGTGGTTAAGCAGCCATTCCAGCAGGGTAGAGAAATGGCCTCACAGGAAGAGGCCACAGGACTTCAACTGGTGCTCAGGTGCTGCAGACCATTCTGTCCTCAATTACATCTGCTCAGTGGGGTTTGTCTGGACAGAAGTTGGTTCAAAGCTGGATGTATATTGAAGCTGAACGCAGAGGAGGAATACAGGCAGAGAAATAAGTCAGAGCTCTACTTGTCATTTCTCCTGATGCCACGTGCAGCACAGCCTATGTTGGCTAACAAGTGGTGCTGAGCAAAAAATGGAACCTTGATCTTGTTTCCCTCTGGGTGAGAAAGTACCTATAGCAATGCTGAGACATCTTCCTCCCTTGGACCCTTGGGTCTCTGCTGCCTCCTGGAGTTGGGGAAGAAGGGTAGGTCTGGCCAGAGCTTTTGTATAAAATCCAGCTGCAGGAGGAAACAGCGATGATTTAACATTTAGTAGAAAATATACAGATGCTCAAGCAAGTCCAGTGCCTCCTAGAGGAGAATGTGAAACTGGAGACCTCTACTCATTTTCAGGCATTCTCTCTCCTCTGGCAAGGTGTGAAATACAAAGATTGCAAAAGGAGGAACAAGTGGAGCACCTCTTCCCCAGAAACTGGGAGCATTTCCATCATCAGGGGAGGTGTGCACTCTGATCAGTTTGAGCACAGAAGGAAGGGATATGCTGACATGCTGCAGGAATGAGGTAGAACTGGCAGCTGCCACCTGATCCAGACAAGTCTCACAGAGGTGGAGCTTCCTTGCTGGAAAACAAGCTGGGAGAGCTTGGACGGTCCCAAGGAGGCAAGTGTAGCTGCAACTGATTTGCACCATGACTCCTTGCTCAGCACTGTGTTGCTGCTGCACTCCTGGGCACATTCAGGAGCTGACATGCAGGTGCTATAAAGGTCCCCAGAGACACAGGCCTTGTAAGACTTCAGGTGGTGCACGGCAATATCCACCTGCACGTGGTGGGGCCAACATGAAGAGCAAATGAAAGTGTTGTCCAACTGTGGGACATGTTCTAGTCCTTGGTTCACTGCTTTTCTTCAGCTAATATGACCCTGGGGCTGCTCTGTCTAGCTGATGTTCTGCACTCATCTGTCCAGCACCCAGAAATCAAATTATTCCAATGACCACGATTAACAGTCAACAAATCATTTGGTCTGTGGCTGCCAGGTAAGAACTGAACCTGCATTGCTCTGGTGGACAAAAAGTGCTATAAACAAACAACTGAAAACTCAATATAGTCATATTGCTTTCATGGGTTATTAAATGGGTCCCTTGCTAATTAATGCCAAGAGAATTATAAACCATTTACTTTCTACAACCAAAGCAGTTTGATGCTTGTGTTTTCCTAGTGTAGAGTGGCATGTTTTCATTTCTGTTTATAATCAGTTCCACCTTTTGGTTTCCATATACCAGGGTTTTTTTGCTTGTGATCAGTCAATTGACCCCTGGGGCTCTAACATACTACTTCTCTGGGATTTGCAGCTAAGGTAACAAAGGAAAAAAAATGTCTCTCTCAGTAGGGCAGAACTCCATTTATTTCCCTGGAGAAATGTTAAGAGATGGGATACAAGTCAGAAAAGGCTGAAAACTACTGATCTTGCATAAGGCTCTTATGTCTGTACTCTCAGCCTTGCCAAGCATGCCAAGTTTTGACTGTGTGTGTCTGTGAAAGATGATATTCATTATACATGCACACATACATTCATTTTCCATTGACGTTATTTGTACAAATTGCATACTTTTTTTCATATAAATTTAGAATTCCAGTCCAAATTGCTGTCTACAAAAGTTCAGTGTGATCTGTTATTGTTCTACACCCACTGAAAGGAAGCAGCAGGAATTTTTGCTTTCTAAATTTCCTGGGAGCATGAGAACAACATCTAAGTGCCACTGGGTTGTGTTTGCTGTGTGTTATTCAGTAATTTTCCCCAGAAGCAGTTTTATTTTAATGACAGGCCATCTGATCCCAGAGTCTCATCTGAGCACTGAATTTGCAAATATGTGTATTTATTATCATCATATTTGAATAAGCATAATGCCTATCCCAAGATTTGAGTCCTTTCAGAGCTGGAGTCTGTAAAGCACATTCATCATGGTGAATAGCGTTAACCCCAGCTGCTTTCGTGTGAGAGGCCTGTTTTGGATTTTCCAAGTAATCAGCCATCCTTCCTGCACTAACAGTTACAATTTCCAGAGGTCTTTCTAGTTGCAATTCGGTCTCTAGCAGTTCACAAGTTCATGGGCTTACAGAAAGCAGGGCTATACCTGCCTCTCTTCATAGACAGCAGGGTTGGCTTTATTTTTAGCACAAGTATTCCAGAAATACATTCCACCCCTCTTTAGAAATGTGTGGGAGAGACAGACACACACATAGAGACGATTTTGCCTACATTGGAGGCAGTGGGTGCCTGAAAGCTACTTCACCTTTGTCTGTTTTCATCACAAACTTCTTTTTTTTTTTTTT
>VWZY01011171.1:30734-78963 GCA_013399075.1 Chloroceryle aenea
TTCTCTCCAGTGTGCACTGTTTCTCTCTGTCTCCATTCATAGGTGCCATGACTTAGAGTCCACCAGATCTTGTGCAGAAGTGCTCTCATGGGTGCAGGACATAGGTAGCTGTTAGAATTGTGTAGTTTGGGGCCAGAACTTGGCAGAAGTGTCCTGGTGTTTGGCAAGATCAACATTCAGTTTGGGATGAGTTAGGAGAAGCACTTGAGCACCAAAAGCCCAGACCAGAACTTTAGGAAAGTGAGCCTTGCAAAATCTTCCTGATGGGATCTACGGTAAACAATACACCTCTCCCAAGTGGAAAATTCAAAGCTGAAGGTTGCCTGGGAGAAGGCAGGTCATTGTCTCTCTGAGGACTGGTAAGTTTAGGCTGCCTTTGGATCACAGAGAGGATTAGTTCATCACAAGTCTTCTGGTGCTTGGAGATTCTCAGGCAGCATATACCACATGGTTCTTGTCTTGCTCATGCTGTAGCAATGTAATTAGCATCTCTTTTTAAAATGCAAATGAGCACTGGGCTCACGGGGAGCCCTGATCTGCCATGGGAGCAGGAGTTGGGCTGTAATCGCAGGAGATTCTGCTCTTCATTTTGCTGCAGGCTGTGGCTCCAGTCCAGCATGATGCTGAGCCCCAAGAGAGCCCTATGACTTCAGTAAGGAGCTCTGTGCACTCAGCATGGCACTGGATACAATCTATTGTTTATAAATGCAGTACAAAAACTTAGCTTGTTGACTTCATGGCATATTCCCCCTATTATTCAGTATCCTATTGCAGTTCACCAAATGAAATCCAATGCTGGCCTGTGCCTCCCAAGAGGGTGGCTAGTCTTGTTTTATTTGGAAGAACGGTGGAATGGGTTCCTTACTCAAAGAACGCTGGGCACATTTGTCCAATCTTGATGATGAAATGAGCTATTTATGAAAAAGCACCGGTAGGGCAATAATGTGTTACATGTTGGCACGCTTCTTACACGGTATTGTAACAGTGACCTTAATAAACATTTTGACTCCCATGTGTAGGCACAAAAATGAAGAGCTTTAAGGTTTGAATCACAGGCAGCAGTGAGCCAATTGCACAGCATTACTTTCTGTATTAGTTATCTCTCAAGCATTACCAATGGCAAATCTGAATGTAAAAATAGCTGATGACTGTTTGTTTCATCTGTCTGTTACTTGACACCGCGTGGTTATTCCAATACGTATGTTTGCCTATTCCCCACTATGATCTCTGTTTGGTTTCCCCTTGCCTGATAACTATTTAAATACCTTTTACTAACTTTGGATTCCTTGCTCACTTCACCTGGCTGGGCAGGTCTGCGAGGGCTCAAGGGGTAGCTCCTTCACATTTATTGTTTTATTTATTTTTCAGTGGTCCTTTCTACTAAGTTTACCATGTTCAGAAGGAGAGTCTGAAACACATAAATAATGGGAAATGCTCATAGTAAGCAGGCTGCTGTAAAATGTGCTGGGGCTTTGACTTAAGGGACGAAAGCACTGCCCTGCACAGTCCCTGATCAGGAAGCTGGAGCACTGAAGGTAAGGGGAAAGCGTATGTGTCTTTTTAAAGCAGGAAACTGGTGAAGGATGGTGGTGTCTGAGAATGTGAATGTGTGTGCACTCAAGGATCTGCTGTGTAATTGATCAGATAAGAGAAATTAAACAGCATTTACTTTTTTTATTTTCAGTGATTAGAGTCAGAAAGTCCTTTCATTTTGTCCAGATTTTTTTTCTGCTCTGAAATATTGAGGATTTGCTCTGAAAGTCTGTGGGTGGCAAGAGACATGCTGACAGATTTGTACACCATGATGACTGTTTAAGACATATAATTAGTTGGTACAGGGGTATGATCTTTTTAAAAGACCACTAAATTCCTATGAAGCTCCATTTAATTGTCCTGTAAGCAACTTCAAACAATTATACATAGATTTTATTTTCCAGATGATTTACTGTCTACAGATAAGACATTCTTAAAAACTTCAGTGATTTGTATAAGGGTTTTAAGGCATCTTTATATCTTTTTTTTTTTTTTTTTACAAATAGGTAGAGAATAATCTAAATATTTTATAGCAAACAATTAGTATGCTACAGAGCCTGAAAAAATAAAATAGTTAAAATACCTAGGCAGTGCTAAGAGGCCACTATAAATGACTGTGACTATGACTCGTATCCAATTTTAATTGGTGGAAAATTTCTTAAATGGCGTAAGCTTTTCTAAGTCCAGTTGTTGCAGAACTTCTTAATCTGCCATCCCAAGGAACCACATTTTATTAGTTTAGCTGCAGAGAAATAATTATTATTGAGCTTGAGAAGCCAAACTGCTTATGCTTTTTTGAATGGTGTAAGAATGAGCAACCTGAATAGGGAGAAGTGTTCCAGCAGCAGGCCAAAGCAATCAGTTCACACTGACTTTGTACAGTGTCAGCTAGAGGGTTCCTCACTAGTCCTTTGCCATTGCTGGGAGCAAGGCTGAGGAGAAGGAAAAGCGAGAAGAGATAAGAAGGAGAAATAATTTTTCTGCACAGAATCAAAGTCCATGGCTCTCTTCTTTCACTTCTACAAGGAACTGACCATGTAAAATGCAAATGCCCTGGGTTAAATGCTTGAAGGATAAGGCCAGTGGAAAATACTAACGAATAAAAGATTCTTAGTATATTGGAGCCCCAAAACAGCTACATTTCTCTGACCTTCCACTCTTGTCACGAGGAGAGTATTTACATACATATTCACAACACAGTTAACAAAACAGTTGTGACAGGCACTCAACAGTGCATGTGTAGGCCACAGCTGGGCACAGCTATGCAGGTATAATTGCATGCCTGCACTGCACACCAAAAGCACACGGAAGTTTCACTCCGTACCCTCTTATTCCTACCTGCTGCTCTGCAATCTTTGTCTTGTCGGTGCTTGCATTACTAGAGCTGTGCAAAAGACACACAAAAAGAAGGGTCTAGAAAAGAAGTCAACTAACCCTTTGTGACAGACTGAGAGAAAATATCACTCATGTCTCTCAGTCTTTCCTTTCTTTAGTCTAGCCGAGTTTACACACACAGAAAGTTGCTTTCAAGGGCAAATTGTGCAAGTGGATTTTAGCTGCAGGCTTTGCCTTACTGCCTTGCCTGCAGCTGAGGTGCCAGGTCACACAGAGCTCTGTCTACTGTAAGCGAGCAAGTGAGTCTGTTGCTTTTAGAGCTTGTGTACATTGCTTGAGGTGGTGTCGCATGTTGGGGCCAGCAGTCTGCGAGGCAGCTGACAGGTGTGTGGGGAAAGGGAACATAGTGGAGGCTGCATGTGTGCACTCATCAGGGAACTTTAAAGAAAAGCTTGTCCCTCTTCAGTCAACCCTGAATATGTTTTTGAGTGAGTCAGTGATTGCTTATACACACATATCTGTAGGTATATCTATATATTTTTGTGTATGTGTATTAAGCTTGGTGGTTTGTGATTATGTTGCTGCTTGCCAGGTTTTTATGTTTTTCAAATGTGTATGGTTAGATAGACTGCCACTGAGACCCCTGTAACTGAGGCAGCATTGAAGCCATAAGAGGACAACCCTTCCCCAGCAGTAAGGTTTTCCTCGCTTTTGGGTTTCCCTGACAAATGATCCTCTCTGGACAAGCATAGAAAACAGATATTTAATTACAGTCCTAGGTTTCTTTATTATCCATCACCTGTACTTGCAAATAATGACATTCAAGAAGGCATTATCTAGTAATTATTAATCTAAATTATTTGGTAACAGACCAATCTTCTTATGAACCAAGCAAGTCAAATAGTGACGTGTCTTTATTTTCACTCTCTCACATAGCTACATCCCATTCAGGGATGCTTTTACTGTTGCTTACACAGTACGTCTGAGCCTGTTTTGGGAACTGTGATAGGGCTGTGATAGTCAGGTGCATGAAGGCCACCTAAGTCATACTTTCCACTTGGAAAAGATAGAGATTAAAATCCCTGCAGTTTTTGAAAACTCTAAAAGAGATGCATGCAGTTAATATTTGGTTCCACCTTAATGAGCAGAGTCGGCAAAAAACAGTGTCTGGCAGTTTACAACTACTGCAGATCCTCAGTCTCAGAGGTGCCTCTATCACCTTTACCTGGCTCAGACATAGGCTGTCACACCTTACGATCAGCTTGGCTTGCCTGTCAGCTTCATTACAGACCCTTGTACAGCTGTGCACAATTTTGATGGCTTCTCTTCTATTGAGGTGTATTTTAGATGTGTCCCCGTCCCCATCTTTTGCATGTTTGAAAGCACAAGGCTGCACTGTGCAGGAATTGGAGCAATTACCCAGGACTATCTGGGATGTTGGTATAGAAGCAACAGTATGCTCAAAGGGAATGAAACCCTGCAAGCCACAGCCAGGGTTTGTGCTGAGGCAGTGGGCAGCAGGGCAGCGTTTCTGATCATGGTGGTGTTCACTGAGACTCTTTGTTTTGACTGATTTGTTTTGAACGATTATCAGTAGGACTTAGTCTGTTTCTCCAAAAGAGAGAAATTATTCTTTGGCCAGGATTGTGAATTGAATGAAGCCATAGGCAAGTAGCTAGAATCACCATTTGGGGGAGAATTGAGAAGAATTAGGAAAGAAGTGGCTGGTTGCAGCACTGGGCTGCAGGTGATGCTATTGCCTGCCTGCAAGGTTCTTCAAGGGGTCTGGGTGGTCTAGAAAAGCACTGTGATGATAGTGTCACTGAGGTTGACTAATTTAGCCAGAGTCATTAGCCTGTCCCTGTGTGGATTCTCTTTAAAACTCTTGTTATTTTCTTTTCTGGTTTTTGCATATATCCTTCACTGAGTAATCATAAGGAAAGTCTTAGCATGTGCATTAACTGTAAAAGAATGAGGAACTGCCTTGGGGATGCACCATTAAATCAGAACAATGAATCGATCTCTGAATAGGAAGAGGGAGTCTGTATTTTCCGGGGAGGGGAATAATCCAACCTGTTGCACAGTGAAGAGTGATCTGAAAGAATATTTTATTTTTCTCAGGAAAAAATCACTGTCTGGCTTTTGCTCCTCAAAAGGAGGAAAATGGTATGACCTCCAGTGATAGTACCTGGGGGCAAGGGTGGGTGTGCTCTCTCCTGCCCTCTAAAAGTCCTCCCACTCGTGAATAGCTGTCCCATGGCCATTTTCCAGATAGAAGGCAGGAGTAAGGCAAGTCACAGCTTTTTTCTTTCAACGGGAAAGGGTCTATTATAATCACAAACGGTTGAGGAGCAGTTTATCATCAATGGAAAGATGTTATGTGACTGGATGGTTGTGTGGTTGAGTTATATGCTCTGGTATGTATAGAACTGTGTATTTCCCTCCCTACTGCACTGCTTGCTCAAGAAACTGAGCTCTTTTGACTGCCCTTGAAAGCTATAGCAAGGTGTAAGCAAGAAATAGGTCCTTTCCTGCAGTCTGAGCCATAGAACCTTGAAAACCAAAGCTTCCACCTCTCTTCTCTCATCTGGTACATATACCTATTTGGCTTTGATTACATAAAACAAGTATTTTAGGATGTTGCATGCCCCTAAATCCCTCAGAGTTCAGTGGTTGAGAAAACCACTCAGAATTTGAAACAATTTTGTACATAGCACATACATATGGCTTAATGTATTTTCTTTAGAGAAAATAGATTTGGTAAAATCCTTGCCCAAACCCTGGAAATATCCAGAAGATATAAAGGAAAGGGTCAGGTGAGACTACCAATAAAAGAATAATACTTGTTGTCTGCAAGCCTATTATTTCCTGAGACTGAGCTCCTGTGTGAGCGTGGGTCAGACTCTCCTTGTCAAGAAGCTTAAATGGTCTAAGTGTAAACTTGACAGTGCAGATGGTATCAGCGTTCTGGAGCTGATGAGGAAGGCAGTGTAAGTGGGGGATGGTTTCCAGTTGCCCAGCCTGGAAAGAGAAGTGATACATGGCTGGTTGCTAGCTACAGATTTCCTTGGGTAGGTCACAGAGGAGAATATATCTGCTTCCCTCTTGTGTCTAAGACACGTGCTGGTATCGTTACAATTATCTCATGACAGGGTCTGGCGCTATCTGGCGTGATCCTTCAGAAGGCATCCAAGCCATTATATTTTTTTTTTCTTGTCAATGTATTTTCCTTCACTTCCCCCTTTGTCATGATCCGTGTCTAGCCATTGTGTTGCTGTGGTAATCAATAACTTTCCCCTATTGTGAGAAAATCTCCTTTCTTCCATACAAGAAGTGAAAACTCAGAAGCTTTCATCCTCTAAGCCTTGCTTGAGACTAATTTAAAGGAGATGAATACCTATCTCATCAGCCAAAATCCTGTCAGTGCTCAGTGAGGGTGCTGTAACAATGCAGTGTCAGGTATCACCCTGAACTAGTGAGGAAGGCTTGAATCTTCATGATCTCACAGACACATAGATATTAAGCACCTAAGGTGGAGCTGAGATCTTTGCAGTAAGTCAGTCACCTGCAAATCTGTATGAATTTCACTGTACAATATAAAACCAAGCTACAGCACCATAGTCGGTTGAAGGTTGGCTTTCTTTTTGTAGAGACTTGTGGGTATTGTTCCCTGTAAAGGGCAGGGGGGATGCTCTTAACTGACCAAAGTTACGTACTTCTTGTGCGATTCAGAAAATGTAGATCTGTTTCCCTGCCACAGATAGCCTGTTTGATCAGTTAGTTGAAGTTGTATCTTAGCTTCTGATCTGTAAATGAGACAGAAATCCTGTTTGTGGTGGGAGTTTGTAAGGATAAATAGATGTGAGGTGTTCTGGTACCATAGTACTGGGGAGCTGTATAAATATCTCATTGTATAATGACTGACCTAGTTACAGACAGTGGCCTTTTTCAGTCAGACATTTAGTGCCAAGAAATGCCTTGTTTGGGTTCAGTTGCTTAAATGTCATTTGTCTGTGCTGACTTCAGGTCAGGAGGAGCATCATCCCTTTGCCTTGTGATTCTCATAGACTTGTGCTGTTAGTCAAGTGCTGCACCTGTCCTTTGCCTGTGTTAGTCGTGCACTCTGTGCCTTTGACTTCCTCCACCATTTCTGCATGTTACTGACTCTTCAAAGGCAGTAGAGGGCTCAGGTAATGGAAGGAATGAATAATGAAAGGAAGAAATTCTCAATCCAGATACAGTCCTTCCTGAGAGACAACTCCTTCTTCTAGACTTGGCAGGCCTATTGACAGGATGGGACATTTGGAGGACATTGGGAAAGGCCATCTGGAGACCAGTAAAAACTGTTAGATCTTTTCTACTGAACCAGAAAGGGGAACGTAGAACTTGCCGTAACTCTCCATAGCTGTCACAAGCAGTCGCTCTTCCTCCCATTTTCCTTCACATGAGGTCTTCATCTCCAGTTCTGTGGTCTGAGCTGAAGAGGTAAGCATTCCAGCTGTGGCCAGGAGGGGATTCACGTCCCTTGGGGAGTGGAACAGAGCAGGATACATAACACACAATCATTAGCTAGGTTCACTCCCTTCTTGCATACATGCTTCCATCAGGTTACACTGACCTTCCTTGGGCTGTGAGTCTGATGAGTTCCCTGTTCTGGCTCCCATGGCAACAGATGCACAAGCTTCAGTAGAGCTCACTAAGATAAAAAGAATTCAGCTGTCTTCAGAAAAAAAAAAAGGTTTGATTAAAGAAATAAAATCACATATTCATTTTAACAACATTTCCCCTAGAAAGACAACTTAAATTTATTTTTTGATCATTTGGAATAGCTACTTAGGGAAATTTCAGAACTGCTGCAATACCATCAGAGTATTGTTTGACATAGAAAATAAAATTAAAAGTTTCAGTTAATGTTGAATAGCATACACCCTCTCTGACTTAAGGACAGTAATAATAACTATTTAATTATTATTGTATGTATTACATGATCATTCTCGTGACCTATAGTCTAAAAATGGTGAAATAATCTGAAATTAATTTTTGTTTAATTCTGAATGAAATTTTGAAATCCATAATTTAATTTCTCTTCAGATTCTTTATTTTCTGTGAAAATTCAGAAACAATTGAAATGAGAATATCCTTCTGTCTCACACACACCCGCCACAAACAGTTCCAAAAGATGTTATTGTCCACAGGATGTCAATTCATATTGGCAACCAGCTCTACTGGTCCAGTCTTGGACTGCACAGCATCTGTCACACCACCCACAGGTCTAGGTATTCTAGTGAATATTGCAGAAAAGAGCAAAATAACTTTATCTCAAATGCACTGCTACTGTCAGTGGTGAGCGATACAGGGAAGAAAATCAGAATTGTCCAGAGGACATGATTTGGTGGCATAGTACTGTGGCATTGGTTCCAAATCCCTTTCCTTCACGTGTTGGTTTGAATGCCACATTGGGATGAAGTTTAGCTCTTCAGAAATGCTGGATTTCACTTTACTGTGGTTACAGTTAACTTACATAGCCTTCTGGATAGTGTACCAGTGTTAGCTTAGGAAATAGATGTATTTAGAGTCACCAATTCTGTTCTCAGTTATTCTACTGACGTCAGTAAAATGACTCTAGATTTATACCAGTGTAACTGAGAACAGAAGTTGGCCCAAAGTCAAGAACAGTCTCTCCTCTTCTCTGGCCCAGGGACAAGCTGTTCAAGGCACAACTTCTGGGCCAAATCCTCAAGGGGAGTGGACCCAGTCTATACTGTTTTGGTTCAGAAACATGGTTACTTCACCTTGCTTTCCAGTGCAATGATCAAAGATCTGATGCTGGAATAGCTGAGGTCACCTTGTTCTAATGCCAGTCATTTCTGGCAGTGTTTGGGATCTTCACCCTAAACTCAACAAATCCAGTTCCACCCTCCATCAGCTGAAGCAGGTATTTGTATTTGAGCAAAGTGATTCCCCTTTCCCCGAGCACAGGAATTCATTTTGGTACCCTTCATGACCATAAAGCATAGATGAAAGTGATCTTCTTGGATGAGGAAAATGGAGTCTCATGCTAGTAGGTCTCATTTGATGTCCATCTTTGTCCAGAAGTTACCTTTTTTGTCAGTTCAGGGAAGTGTGGCTAGAGTATCACTGTCTCGCCCGCCAGGCAGCTTCCCTCCTTAGTGAGTATGCTGTGATCCTCCTTCTGGTCCATGTGCCCTGTGGGCTGCTCAAAGAGGCAGTATGCCTGGAGCAACCCAGGCAACAGGGCAGATCAGAGAGAGCATTTGATTCTGATGCAGCCCAGTATGACCAGCCTGCACACTCTTGGCAGTTCAAGCATCCCAGCACAGGGGATGTTCAGGTATTCTACACCAGACTACATGGGTTTTCAGTTCTCCTGGACATCCTCCTGGCTCCTTGTCTCTGACAGGGCCTCACAAGGTAACCGTTAACTCCTTGACACCGTTTTGTCTGTTTACTTAAATGCACAGCGACAGTGGTACTGTGATCATCCACTGACAGCAGCACACAATAGCCGTTCACATACTGATCATTACTGCCATGCAGGATTTTCTGGCAATCTCTAGTAAAGCTCAGTGAGCAGGGCCCACTCAAGGAGCTGCCATCAGCTGGGAGCATTTTCTCAGCCCGATGACACATAGCTGAACAGGCTTGTTTCCATCTAGCCCTCTCATCTGATTATGAGCTTTCATATGTATTGTGAGCAAACGTACACCTATGCAAAACAGCCAGCAATTCATTAGGGATTCTCCTGTTTCCCACGGTAAGAAGTGCTAACTATTCATTGTCATGGTGAGCCCCCAGAAGCCCATGGCAGCAGCATGTGTGCAAGCAGAGCACGCTGCTGAATAAACTTCAGCCAGCAGCTGTCATAGCACTCTTAAGTTTTCAACTGGAGCTGTGGCTGGATGCCATATAGAGACCCCTACATGAAGAAACCAGCTCACAAAGATTAACAAAAAAAACCCTTTCCTCCCTCTCCCTTCTCTTCTCATCCTCAAGGGGAATACAGTGCTGCTACCTTCAGACTGCTATGCAACTCCCAAGAGTGCTGCCAAAATGCCACAGTGATGTCTCATGGCACAAGATTTCAGCCAAATACCAGCTCAAAGAGGGTGGGTGAACTGACTGGCCCTTTATATATTGCAGCAGCAGTGATGTCACACACTCCAGCCAAGTTTGCTGGTTTGCCCAGCTCCTCTCTAGTGAAAAAAGTTGACATTCAGTCTGTGCCAAGCCAGGAATAGTCTCTGTAATTTAACCTCCTCATGACAACTTGCTAGGTGCTTAAGAGAGCCACTGAAAAAAGCCTCCTTTTTAAAAGAGAGAAGGTTTGTTTCTGATTAATCTCCTTGAAATCTCTACATTCATACAAGCTTTTTCATTCGCTCATATCAGATGTTGCTTACTGCAAAAACTGCAGACCTTTCTCAGCGTTTCCCATGTGGTTCCGAACACCCAGGATGCTTTCCTCTGTCTTGAAAACAGACGAAATACAGACATCCCTAAATGTTTCAACTAGCTGAATCCTGACCTGTGCTCAAACACTGTCCCTTGCTTGCTGGCTTCCATGTTTATCCAAAAAAAAAAAAAAAANGGGACTTTATCAGGTTATTAAATCAGCCATGAAGAGGTGCTTTGCCCAAAGTTCAGAAGTTGCCATCATACCTATACAAGGGACAACTAGATCAGTCCATTGCTGCTGTTTCCATCCAGTCCCAGGAGTGATCTGCACCTTGACCACTTGGAGTAGATACAACTTTTGAAACCATATGCTGCTGAATTACTAGTATTATGGCCAGGCAAAACAAAGATCTTCACAGGGTATCAGAGATAGTGACAGTTACTATTCTTTTTTTAATCAGTGGCGCTGAGTTGTTTTTGTAACAGTGACTCCATCTAGGAAAATAATTACTGAGATTACATCATGGTGTCCATGTTTATTGCTACCTGACTTTTCAGCAAATGTTCTCAGTTTACAAGGGACAACATGTTTCTTCAGACCTCTGTCTGTGAGATCTGAAAGCCAAGCTTCCTCCTAGTTCAGGCACTGCCACCAATAAATAGTGTCAAACATTGTGCCACTGGAATTTAGTTAACAGCCCCCTTGATGAGTGAGCCAGAACATAATCACTGTCTCCCACAGCTGTGTTGGCTTTGCACAGTAAAGAGTACCACAGAGCAGTGAAATTGTAATTTAACCTCTGAGCAAAGAGATAACAGAGTACACATATATGCAATGCTCTTTTTACATCTGGCTGCAAACAGACATAGAACAGGGATTTGTTTCGTGGGGTTTGCGTGGGTTTTTTGTTTGGTTTTTTTTTTTTTTTTCCTCCTCCTTTTTTTTTTTTGTTTTTTAATACTCAGATATCTTAAATGGACCACAAAAAGCTCTGATTGGTACAGGCTTGTCCCTACACTAACACTGACAACTGTCCTTCCTCAGGTAAGGTGTAGGAGACTCTCCCAGTGGATGACCCCTTATTGCACCTTTTGCAAGTGTGTTTTGAATACCCCAGCCTGACACAAAAGTTTCCTTAGAAGAGATCCTTGCTTCAGGAAAACTACTGTACCTACATCCATGTGCTATTTGTATTACCTCAGGGCCAGGCAGTTCTCCTTGTAGGAAAAGAATATATTCTTACAAAGATTAAGCAAACTAGCCTGGCCCTTGGAGGTCTCCACAGCAAAAGGACAGCAGCAATGCACATTCACCATAGCTTAGCTTTTCTTTAGCATCTCCTGACTTTGATTCATGCATGGAAGCAAAAAGACGCTTTGTTTACTGCCCCTCATCATCCCAGCTGTCCACCTTTCCTCTCCTTTACAAAAAGAACAGTGAAAAGGATGGACTTTCAAACCTCAGCTGCATTAGCTCCCAGTCCACTAGATTGACCTCTGTCTATATTTGTTGGCAGTAGGAAGTCATATACAGGTAGAAGTGGAGACACGCATTTCCCTCTGTAGTTCCTCTGAAAGGGTGGCACAGCAGGGACATAGACAGCAGAAGCCAAGAAGCCGTCTGGCACAACCCCTCTTTTTGACCTGGAGGCATCACCCAGCCTTGCAATGGGCAGACTACCAGGAAACAATTGCTCATTCAGCTGTAAATCCCTGCTGGGTCTACCAGAAAATTCTGGAGGTTGTTATAGTTGTTTGCTAGGAACCTGACTGCACTCCACAAGCTACCAAACTCCCAAGGTATCTGATTATTATCACTCTGGGACCGATGCCTGAATCTTTTTGTAAGTAATCTTGTAAACCACTCCTAAAATGGTTTTAAAATGTGAATGAACAAATAATGAATGAATATATCACAAGATAATCTTCAGGTCATGCAAAAAAAAAGTCTCTGTTTTCAAATTGCAGAGTTCACTTGAGATCAAAAAATGCTTAAGGTTGGAAATATCCCGGGACATTACTTCTGTCAAGTCTCTATCACTGGAGTGTTTCTACCTCCTCAATAAAGATGGTCAGAAATGAAGCCAAATACAAGCATGAGAGGGAGTTTTAAAGATGAGAAGCAAAATCGCATGGCAGGTATGTACCTGTACTTCCTGCTCATACAAGAGTTAAGAATCAAAACCAAGAGCAGGATGGCTTTTCATTTATCTTTTTTTCTTGCTGTATTATACACAAAAATGTATGTGTCATGGGGGGTGTGAAACTCACTTTTGAAAAATCTTAGTAGAAAGTAAAATTGAGAAGCTCTATTAAGCTCATTTTATTTCTGGTGTAAATCTATTGTAGTTCTGAATAAGTCATTGGAATGGTATGGCTGGAAGGACAGAATCAAGATTCACTATGATACTTTGAGTCTAAAAATAGGTTGGGTGAGATTTTTTTAAATCAAAAAGGAAGGTGAGGGATGTTTTCATTTGAAGAAACAACCGAGCCTGAGTAATTCAGCTGATTAAGCCCAGTTCCTCTGACTTTTCATACTTTGACCAGCATTGACTCATCAAAGGGAAAAATGTGCCCTTTGCAGGAGTTTCACAGAGATGAGCCAAAGTGGAATCACAGATTTATACAGCTGGAGGTGCTGAAATTTGGATCATGTCGTTGCTCGGTTCTACAGTGGATCCAAGCCTGAGATTGAGACAGCTTCTTGTACTCTAGGTGGCCCTGCTCTGGCAGGGGGGGTTGGACTAGATGATCTTTCGAGGTCCCTTCCAACCCCTAGGATTCTGTGATTCTGTGAGCTTCTGCTTCTATAGAAGCTAGAAGCTGCTGTAGTTGTGAACTGTGGTGTTTCAGCTCATCACAAGTTTGTGATGCAATTGTACTTGGAAATACAGACATCAGACTTTACTTAAGGAGTGGGTTTTAGTTAGCTCTTGAATATGCTTTTAAACTGAGTCTCACTGTAGTTTAGTCAATACACTGCTCAAGCCCTTGAGTGTGAGAATAAGTATCTAAAGAGTTTACAGACTAAACTTTAAAAGAGTTTTAGTGTATAGATTTAAAGTATAGCTGAAGTGTCTATTTTGCTTTTACTTGTTCCATCCAAAGATTCCCCCATCCTGTCTTCAGACTGATGGAGTTAGACAAAAACTGCAATCCTGTGGGCTCTGACCTTGCATCATAATCAGGAATTAATGGAAGGCTGTGATATTTTATAATTACGCTGAATGGGTTACCTTTTGCTCCCATCAGTTCTGCAACTGAAAACAATTGTTCCCTGTGCTCCTTCAGTGGGTGTGTTAGAGTGCCCTAGGCACTCCTGCCTTCTGCTGGCTAAGCTGATATTAGCAGCCTCTTCAGTTTCAATATATCCACCTAACCATATCCGGATAGGGGTGGCTAAAGGATTTTACCCCAGCAATATTTGCTTGGAACATGTTAATGCACAGTAAATCCTCTTTACCTGTGGTGACATTCTGCTTTCTCAAACAAGAGTTATGCTCAGGGTCATTGTCACAGGAAAGCTCCAGCCTGATATAAGCATGTTCATTCCTATGGACTTCATTTTCTGTGGTCATATTTTTAACAAAATTAATTATAATTATGATGTCTCACCAAGTAAGTTATCAACTTGCCTTTCATTTTGGACATGGTGTGCAATGATGTACCCAGTGACTTTTTTTAAGTAATCTTTTCCCCCTAATTATTACTTAAAAATGGCTAACCTCCTTAGCTAAATACATGCATGGCACTTGGAAGTGTTTCTGATTGGAGGTGTAGAAAATTAAGTATTTGAAATTTGGCTCTTATAACCTTGTTTAAGTGCCTAAGTAAAGAATCTAATGTGAAACCACTTCTTTTAATGGTGCTTTCCAGAAATTAAACTATCTACCAATTAGCTACTAACTACTTGAATTGATCAAAGTAGGAGTTATCTTTCATGTTGTTTACTGTGTTGCTAGCATCTTGTTTAGAATATATGTAGGAGCAAATCAGTCAGTGACTGATCTGTCTGGAAAATGCTCTCTGTCTGATAGTGTTAATATAGAAAAATGTAATTTATAACTTTTGGCTTTGCAGAGAAGAAAGTTTCCTTCAGGTATTCTGTAAGATGAACTGATGAGCAGCAGCAGCACCGTCTGGAGGAGTTGCTCTGTGTTTCTGAATTGCAAACAGTTGGAACCACCCCACAGAGTCATCTGATTATTTGACACCTGAAATTAATCCTTTGAATCATTCATTCATGACTTCCATGAACAATGCAGGGAAATAAGAAACATACAGAAGGACACAGTGACTCTTCAAGTATTGGGAGTCTCCTGGATGAGACAGACAGAGAGGTGAGCAGCCTCACAGACAGGGCTTTCAAAAGTTTGTGTGTGGCAGAGCTTGAAGACTCTTATGATGAACCAGATCTTGCTATTTCACCTGACTTTGCCCTCCAGTTCTCTGCTAAGTTTCACCCAGGAACGTTAAACCATGCCATCAAGAAAGGCAATGTCTGTAATAAGCTAGCAGCAAGAAACAATGAACATACAATATGGGCTTCCACATTCCAGCAGTTACCGAAATGTGCTCCAGAGGAGAAAAGGATTGCTAAAAATAATACCTTTGCCACGGAAAAGAAAAGGCTGAATTTGCCAGTCCCTGGTCCAAGGAACAATAAACATGTTTCAAAAGTGTCCTCATTGATTAAGACATTTGACAAGACTGCAGACCAAGGTTCAGGAGGTTCCCTGATAGCCATTAAGCAGCCCATTAAGAATAGCTTTCAAAAATGTAAAATAAATCATGGAAGTGATATGGCTGGCTGGGAAGAGATGGACATTTTAAGCAACGACAAGGAACTTTCTGCATTTTCTGAGGCTAGTCAAGGTAGCCACTGTCTCAGTGGCAAACATGAGCCACAGAAAAAAAATAATAAAATAGACCTGAGTTATTGTGGCTCTGATGGTTATTATCCTGTGCTGATTGAGATGTCAAATGTAGCCAAGTCAAATTTTTCTCGTTCTTCTAAAAAGGCTTTAAAAAACAGAAGTGTGAAAGTTAATGAGCCAGCAAAAAAAGGTAGTTTTCTTCACAGTGAGAATAGTGCTTTCGAATCATGGAATGTTCATCACAAAAAACTGGCTGAAAAGGAGGAATTTGTTGATACAAAAATGAAGAGGGAAGATCTTACATACCTGGAAGAAGCACCATTTACTAAAGGATCCCACACATGTGAACATAAATTGCCACCTGTTAAGATGACTGTTGCTAAGAATCAGGAGAAAGAATTTCAGATGAAACCAAGTCCACCAGAAGCTGCTTACAGCATCCCTCTCCCTGGTGCATGTGTACCTCAGGGCCCACTCCCTTCAGAAACTGAATTTCCTGCTGCTCTTCCTCCCACACCCCCCCCTAGGACCCATGTGCATCAGGATCTTCCTCNCCTCCTGTGCCACCACACCCAGTACCAGTTCAACTATCCCCCCCTGCCTTGTCCCAAGCATCCATTTCACCTCAGTCTGTGTCCTACAGGATGGTTTCACCCTCACCCATGTCCCAGGCACCCAGCCCACCTCCACTGAGACCTTTGGCCTCCCTAACCGAAGAGGAGGCCCTCAGTCCTCATCTGGGCAATACCTGTCCACCCTGGAGAAAACAGAGGGCTACAAAAGGGGCAGCAGAGAGGAGACAGTCTTCAAAGGAGAAGTTCACAGCCAGTGATGAGACGTTCTCATTGTCTGAAAAGACGACTGATGCTGAACCTGCTCTGGATGTGACTTCTCTGGTTAAACAGGTAAACTCCCCTGGATCAATCAGTCCTTCTTTCAACATCACTGAACTCTTAACACCCATCATACCACCAAAACAGGATGTGGATGCTGCTGAAAGTCAGCTGATACCACTGACTCCTCCTCCCACTGAGAGCACTGCATCAAAAGACCACGAGGGGAGCACATTTGGTGATTACGGGTCTCGGGATAGTTACAAATCAAAAGCATCGAGTCTGTTATTCAACTTGAAGGATGTGCGTAAACGTGTTAAAAGCATTTATACCCCTTCTCCCCTGTTAAAGGCCCTGGAGGAGAAAAACAGAAGTAGGGAAAATGCACAGGACAGTACAAAACTGAATGCTTCACTGTCAACTTTACAAGCAAAAAGTAACAAAAATATTGATGAGAAAGATGAATTAAGTGATATAACCTCTATATTGCCTGGCAGTCTTCACAAAAAAGACAATAAAACTGATTTAACTGGACATTTTACAGACAATTACCTGACTTCGAGTTCACCTCAGACATCAGCAGACCTTTTATTTTACCAGACTGAAGACAACCTGCAGCAAGGCAATTCAAAATACAAAGACCTACTTAAAAACACAAGGGATAATGAAAGCTTCCCTTTGTTCAGATATGAATCAAATGAACCTGATTTAAGAAACCATCTACAGCATCAAGCACAGAAACCATTCAGCAGAGACAATGCAGATACAACAGCTGGGCAGCCCATGCTAAATCCCAGTGTCCAGAGTGAGGAAAATGAGGGACAGGCTGCTTTTCATAATGAAAATTTTGCTTTCAGAACACTCGAAAACCAGCTCTCACCAGCAGAGGATCTGCCTTACAATGACACCCAAACCGATATGGTGGTACCTGGCCACGAAGCACAGGGCAAAAGAAGCACTAGTTCTTCAGAGCAATCTTTCGTCTCCACGGTAGAGCAGCCACTTCAGGAGGAGCCATTTCTGTCAGTGCCCCTGAAGCAGAAGGCATGCCTTCAAGAAAGCCAGAGGACTAAGAGTGAAATGAGTGCAGATAGTAAGAAAAGCCACAAGGAGAGAGGGAAAGATGTTGGGGAAGAGGAAATGCAGTATTATGCTTGTACCAGTTCCAGTACTAGTGAAGCAGAGAAAAGGGGTGGGAAGGTTACTGGGAATGAACAGAGGAGTTTCGTGATGGAGAACCTAAGGAGAGAGAAAAGGGAAGAGGTCAAGAGCATGGATTTTACTTCTGACAGTGTGAGGGATATGTTCATCCCCAGGTCTGAGGAACCACAAACACCACCATCTTCAAGCTCAACCAAACCCAGTCTGTTTATGATTAAAGATAACACATTCAGGTCACCTCAGGTAATAAGGGCTGTCAAGCTGCCACTGTTCAGGTCCTTTTCGTTGGATGATACAGTGAGCAGCAGTTATAAGGAAATGGAAAGTAGATTTATGCCACAAGCAGAGCACAAGCAGCAGCATCGAAACTTGTTGCATGCTCCAGAGGGAGGCTGGTTGGCATCAAGGCGCAGAGGGCAGCAGAATGTGAGAGAGACTGAAACCGACAGCAGGAAGGAGGCCAGTGAGGCTGGATCTACTTCATCAACACTGGATCCCAGTCTTCTGGAAGATACGGAGAGCTTTTCATTAGGGAAGCTGATGGAAAAAGATGAAGAGACTTATGCTTTGTTAAATAAAGTTGGGAAAATGAACGAGGAAAGTCTCTGCAGAAGAAAAGAGAAGCCCCAGACTAGGAAGGCAAGACACAGCTTAACGCAGCCGAATTTAGGTCTGGATAATGACCAAGCACAAAACAACCCCACAGAAAGAAAGACTAATTACTTTAAGAATAATCATTTATCTAATCGTAGAGGTGGCTCTTGTGTGAAAAAAATAATCACTAGGGACACAATTTCCCCTGTGTCTGGCTCCATATCAGAGGACCATATGTATTGTCCTCTATCCCATGAAGCTTTAGAGGACATCCTACATACGGAAGGTGCATCGGTTTTGTTAGACAGTCTGGCATGCTCTGCTGTTACAAGCCCCAGGTCAGGCAGCACAATGCAGTCTTTTGCTACCATTTCATCATCAGACAAACCAACGATTTCTGGCCTTGAAGAGACAGAGGATGTTATAAACCCCACCTTGCTGAACGTGGCACTGAAGAGCCAAGCTGATATGTCTGCAGAAGAAATACTTGATTCAGTGCGGAGCAATCTGCTTTCTGGTTCTGCAGGGGAAACTGAGAGACTGGAGCCCAGGGGACTTGGGGAAAAAGCAGCTGGCAAGCCTCCTGCTGTGCCACCGAAAACAGAAAAAGCTCTGCGCCGGGCCAAAAAGCTGGCAAGCAGGAGAATGAAAACACAAGAACAGCAGAAAAAACACATGACTGAGCATGCAGATGCCCTAGGTAGAAAGCTTTCTCATTCTGGGCAGACATTGGCATCTCCCTTGCCCCTGGGATATTCTCCTCTCCAACCTGCCCCTTGCTCCACTTTTACTCCCACAGAAACCAGTACAGGAAGACCCAGTGGTGCATCAGCAGTAAGCCCTTCACCCTCTTCAACCCAGCGTAAACTCCTCCAAGACCCTGACTCTGGACAATACTATGTAGTTGATTTACCAGCTGAAGTTAATTTAAAGACATTTTATGATCCAGAAACTGGCAAATATGTTCAAGTCTCAGTCCCTTCCTCAGAAGAAAAGGTTTACCGGACCCCCTCTTCAGAAATTACAAATTCTCCCTATGCCTCCTACCCTAGAGTGCTGCCTTTACCAGCTTCATCTGTAGCATTGCTGAAGTCACCTCAGCTCTCTGAATCTACCTGGTTAATGCCAGCTGTACCAGGAGAACCAGATGAACTGCTTGAAGATGGCCAGCAGGACTACAGATACACTGAAGCTGTGGATACTCAGCCCTACATTGAACCACCCTCTTACTCCTCCAGGCAAGATGCTGAAGAAACTCAAGTTTTCTTAGGAAAGGACATGAGCCCAACTCCAAATGCTGACATAGTGTCCCTCACTGACTTAGATGATTTTGCTGCTGAAGGAGTATCTTGAAAACTGAAGTATGCCAGCTGTTATTAAGAACCTTTTAAACAGACACATGCACACAAAAGCACATGCAGATTTGATGTTTAAACAACATTTTATGACTGAGTTTCATTGTGGTTTGGGTGGGAAGGGAAATGAAAGCTGACCACATTGAAAGAGCTGAGGTGATGATCACTCTGAAGAAGACTGAAATTGAGTGAGCACCAAATTATCAGTGAAATGAAGGGGCAATGCCAGCTAAACAAATAAATATGACAGTATGAAGCCACTGCTTGCTACTACTGCTGCTTTGCCATTATGGTGGCTGGGATTGCCAAAGCAAGTGCCCTTTTGCCCAGAGGTGTTGCATGATATATGACACAAAGTAAAACCTGTGAAACCATCCTGTCCATCCTATGAGACCTAGGACAGATGCCATATCTAGTGAACTTTCCTCATTCACTGTCTTTGAACTGTATTGACAGGTAGAGAGCATATGGCTACAAATATGCCATAAACCCAAGATTCTTTTTTTTGCACACATTGATTGACCAGTTGTTATTGACAAGAAGATTGTATACGGGATACACAATACAATGGCCATGTCAAAAAACCTCTGAACAACTAGAATACAGTTGCAGCTGCTCTAGACTTCTCATACACTTTTTGCAGTGCCAGCTAACAAGCTGCTGAATTCTTTATACTACTAGATGATCTCCAAGTAAGTTCCCCTTGAATCAGAAGTCATTTATAAGGCAGCTTAAAACTTCACCTTAAATGGATCCTTGGCCTGAAATATTTTGGTAAGGAGCAAGGTTGAATGAAATCCCATAACAGCATACATTTTTTTTGTTAGGGTGAGATCTTTGGTTATGGTAATTTAAATGCTTTTTATTTTGTTTTCAGGCTCCCACTGATATACAGCTCCAACTTGTAAAACCTGGAAAACATACTAATTTTGGTCATGTGAATATTGTGATTTTAAAAAAACAAAACAAAACAAAAACATCCAAGGTACTGGTCTCTAGAAAAATGCTTCTTTCACTTTTCTTTGAAAGATCTGTATCAAAGTATCACTCATCCTTACTTAAGCTCTTTTTTTAATCATCATAGATAATGAGAGAACCTTGTTGAAAAGATGAAAAATTTGACAGTAATATACCTGCTTATAAATATCTATATTTGGATTATTGGTTTACTTTTTCTCTGTCTCATTTTCATACTGTTTTTCCCAATAAAAGTGAAGTGCAGGAGCTCCAAGGAAGAATTATACCAATGACTTGCAGCCTGATTCACATCTTAGGCTATTTTTACAGAATTGTTTTCAGTGAAGTGATGCTTGACTTCCTAATAAGAATGGGAAGAATCAGGCCCTTTGTTCATAAACACAACATAGAGATGGGACACAGGCACTGCTCCAGTCTCCCAGGGTTACAAGATACAGGTTTTCTTCGGTAATTTTTTAATTTCCCATGACTGAGGCTGCTCTTGGGACACAGACAAACACTTGGTGATTTTAATCCTTCCTTAACCTGAACTCAGCTCCCAGCCTTCCTCCATCCCTGAAAAGTGCCATGCATTCAGAACCTGCCTTGATCCCATCATACTTTTCCATTTGCTAAATCATTTCCCTTAGAAAGGCAAGACAAACACTAAGGGCATCTCTTTGTTGATTTCAGTGGGGGCTGGATTTGGCCTTTAATGATTTTCTAAGGTTCATTTCACCTGTTAGGCAGGGTTGTGTCAGATTTGTCATTTTTGTGATTTGGCAGAGACTCTTGCAGCAACAATGTGGAGTGGAGATGGAGATGCTTGTACTGGTCTGGTTTGTGTTTTGAGCACATTCAGACAAATGACCATAATTAATAAACATTTATTGTTAGGTCTCCACCCTTGCAACAGCTGACGGAATAAAGCCCTGATCAAACTGGGCTGGCCTCAGAGCTGACCCTCCTTGAGGAGGAGCTGTATCCGGAGACCTGCTGAAATCTTTTGCAGCCTGAATTATCCTATGATTCTGTTCTGCAAACATTGACATTTTGAAACCAACATTGGCTTGGACCTCAGAATGTGCAGTCTCCCATGGGAAAGTCTCATTTTGAAAGAAATGAAAAGAATCTGAAAATCGAGAGTGTTTCAGGAACAAGGTTGAATTTTCAGGTTGTTATATTATGAAAAATGGCTCCTGTTATGAATATTATTCCTTTTTTTTCTGACAAATATTTTGCTAAACTCACATGATGCCATCCATGTTGCACTTCTCTGTTACTGTCACTGTATACAGCATAACGTCTCTCCAGTTTAAAGCAGAATGTCATCTACATGTTAAAATATAGATAAATATATCTATTAAAGTTTTCCACAATACATTTACACAGAACCGATCAGCACAAGCTGGTTTGTTTTGTTTGCTTGGTATTCCAAATTTAAATGCTTTTAACAGCCACAAGTCAAGAAGTAGGCAGGCTCTCAGAGGACAGGATAAAAGCTTGTTTTCCAAGAGGAGACTGTGGATACAAAGTATGTGGGCACAGATACAAAATAAAAGGTAACTTGATAAGCAAATTATACAACTGCTTAAAAAAAAAAAAAAAAAAGCAGTACCTTTTGCTTGGTTAACTGACATTTGGTTTGTAGATGTGCACACTTCTTCTGCACCCTTTTTTCAAGAGCCACCTTAAACTCCTACTCTGGAGAATCATATCCTCTAATACTAATTCTAGGTATGTGAGAAAAGCAGAGTGTATTTTTGACTCTGCTGTCAAGGTAAACTGAACCATGGGGATCTGAGAAGGATTCAGTCCTAACTTGGATACCAAATACATTTCAAGCAGGACTTTTTCTTTTTTGCTACTCTTTTCTTCTAGCTTAAGGGAACTACATTCACAGCAGACTGTGTCTCTAGCATGCACATATCCCAGAGGGAGTTTTGACCTACAGAATTTGTAGTTAAATGAAACAGACAGAACTGGGGAGTTTTGAGAACAAATATGAAATTGCTTCTCATCATGTATCCAGAGCTTTCCCTTGAGCACTTTGCCACAGGGAGTGAATGATTTATAACCATGTTACTCCAGATCCCAGCCTCATGTTGACTCCATTTGAGTATGAACCCATCAGTAAGCCTGTCTCTGGTCTAGATCACACTGTTGGCCAACTTCTTGCTAGGCCTTTGGAGTGTATGTGTACAAACACACATATGCATGCACATAAAGAACCCTATATATATAAATGCTATATATATAAAATATATATGACTGCCATTTGCATAACAGTATATGACAGCAGTAATGCTCATGATGGTGTACACAAAATGTTTGTCCATTAAACTGAAGCCAAATTACATCTTTTACAATAACAAATATTTTTTCTTTCCTTGCCCTTTTCTGTTCGTGTTTGTTAAGGTTTTTTTTTTTCCATTGCTGCTGTAGTAGGTGCTTACTAGGCTAAATGGCAGCTATGAATTGACCTCTTTCTGTGTTGAGGGGGCTATGGGAGTTGTGCAATAGGCATGAAAGCAGTTGTAGGGAAGCACTGTTTTGTGATGCAAAAGACAGTGGCATTAAATCATAGGTTAAAGAGGTGTTGAGGCAAACTAAGCTGAGTTCTGCCTTGCCAGCAGAGAGTGGTTAGGACTAAAGAGCACAGCAGGGTGAAGGGAACAGAATAGCATTGCTTTCACCACTCCCTTCTCCTGCACAAGGCCATTTTTGCATGTCACATTTCTTGGTGCCCTGAGGCTTGTTTACAGTGGTGGTTCTTCCTTGGCAGATGTGACTGAGGCCAAATCTGGCTTACCTACTCTTTGGCTCGAGGGGCAGAACCGTCTCCCTTTGAGCCTCCTTCTCCTTCTGGGGCAACGGCAATGCCTTCCAGTCCAGTTGTCACACAGCAGACTTGGAATGCGGTCCCATAGCCATGACTCTGTCCCAAGAGCTTGAACTTCTTCATGCAAAATGCTGTATTTGTTTTAGAGAGTGCAGTTTAATTGAAATGGCCTAAATGCCTGGATTTTTATCAATTCCTCCTTGGGTGTTCGGTGCCTTCTTAAGTCATTTGTCCAATAAAATGTGTGTCATCGGCACATGTTCCATCGATGCAATTGTGTTTGAGAACAAGTAATTATTTATTAATAAACAAAATAAAAGGGACTTGTTTTACAATAATGGAATGACTTCTAGCCAGCATTTTTATTGCAATTATGTCTCACTGGAATTTTATCTCAAATTATGCCAGCAGAAAAAGTCAACAACATGGAAGTTTGTGTCTGTGTATGTATGTGTGTGGTACACAATGAAAAGATTTAGGAGATGACTGGATACAGGGCTTCATCCCCCTTCCATCCCCTCCTAAAGAGAGGGAGCAGGGGGCTGGGCAGAAGCACCTTTGGCCCAGGACTCCTGCAGTCATTCCTACCTCTCCCTGCTGTGCAAGGACAGAAGTCTGTCCAGAGGATCCTGGGGAGGTGGTGCCATCACCAAGTCCAGCAGCACTGGAAGAGGATTACCTTCTTGTTGCCTTCTTGCATTCCCTGTGCCGCGTCCATGCTGGGGGAAGTTACCAGGTATGTAACTTGGTGTCATTTGTCTTTTTCATTACTAACGAGTCCTGTTGTATGTAGTCTCCAAAGTCTTGTCAGTGATGGTTTAACATTTATCCTCAGTGTCTTTTATTGTCTGTTGCATTATGAAACACAGTGGAGGCTCTTCTCAAAGTGATTTTGGATCAGTCCTTGTCCAGACTGGCACTTTTATTTAGACCTGCTCTGCTTTGATCCCTGACTAGCCTATCAGTCCTTGCTGACAGTGAAAGCATTACTGTGTTTTGAATATAACAGAACATAAAAGAAAAGTTGGCTAGTTATGTTTTTACCAGAAATGCACTGATAGTTTTGCACATCTGTATTTGGGGAATATACTCTCTTTGCTTTCTGAGCAAATGAAGAACTCCAAATGTGATCCTCTGTCTCACTGAAAAGCAGCATCAGAAACTGGTGATGTTGTACATGATGAGTTACATGGCTCTAGTGACTGCATTCAAATGTGTAATTTGGAGCAACTGCTGTACAGCAGTCATTTTTATTAAACTCTGCTTCAGAGCCTTATAGGAGATAGAAAGAACATGGAACACTTGAGTAAACTGAGCTTCAATGCGTTTTTTTTTTGTTTTGGTTTGTTGTTTGTTTGTTTTTTTTAATGCTTATTATAACAGGTCAATGATTATTTTGTCCTTGGGATTATTTTTCTGATCCTAAGATGATCTTGCAATTACCACTGTCCCCTGATATTAAAAATAATATTGTAATTATGTGGTTTAAATGGGTAAGGAATGACTGAATATGACCTGTGGTCTCCTCTTGCTTCTTTTTGATATTATCAAAGTTTCTGCGGTGTTTTTTTACATTAGATAGCTAGTTTTTTGGTAGTCTATGGCCAATCAGAAATTTGTTTCTAATATGATATTGAGCATACTTAGAAAGCAGTATTTCAATAGTGCAGAAGAGAAATCATTTATGTCCCAATTGCATAAAGCTCTGTGTTTTTATTAAAGCAGTTTTAAGTCAAGCCTTTGGGGAAGCAGCTTGCAGTTCACTTTCCCATGTCAAAGTCCCTATCAGATAAATCAAGACCTGGGGTACTTCACAAGAAGGAGAGGGGAAGACTCTAATAAGCAGGGCCAATCTTTGAAATCCTTCTAGCAACGGAAGTTGAACACAAAAAGATGTGGTACTTCAGGACATATTTTGGTGGTCATGATAAGGTTTAGTAGGTGGTTGGACTTGATGATCTTTAGGGTTGTTTCTAACCTTAATGATTCTATAATGCTTTGAAAAAGAAAAAAAAGTTCTAAACTGGAGATATGCTTTGAAAAAACAGAGCCTGTCAAGCTCAAGCTGCCTGACAGGTTAATTCTTCCCTAAGCTGTCCTGGACTTCCTTGTCCTGAAGCTCTTCAGTGCGTTCACACTCCTACCCTCTGGCATTTAGTGTCAGAGGCTCATCTTTGCACAACTGCCCCTCCAGTTGCTTAAAACTGACATAGGGAATGGCAGCATTCAGAGCCTGCAAAAATGGATCCCCTGCTTATTGCTATGCCAAAAATGCTAGAGTTGTCACCAACAACATGAGGCATTTCAGGATGACCTTCTTCAGGATCTTCCTTGCATTGACAGGCCACAGATGGCAGACAGACACAGAGATAAACAGTGATCCTTCCTTCTATTCCAGTGCTGATAAGCTACAGAGGATAAAAATGGGAACTGACCCAAGAGAGACCCTTTCTTTGATCTCACTGAGATTGCTGGAAGTCTGTTGGCAGAATTGGTTTCTGCTGGCAAGTGCTGACTGCCTGGATCAGGTCTCCTGAGACTGCATCCCTTCTCAAGGAATGCAGATGAAAACATTTCAGAATTATTCCATGCCAAAACTGGCTGTGGCTTTGTGAACTTTCAACAAGTGAAAGTCAGAAGGAAATGAAAGGAGAATGTCATATGAGACAGTGTTATTTTTGATAATTTTTGATAATAAGTTAATTTTGATAATATAGAAGTGTATCAGGTATGTCTATATATGTCTATATGTCTACATATAATTATACATGTAGTATTCATGTTCTACCAAAGTGTCTGGCCATGATCTAAACAGAGTCCTTAAGCTGTCCTTCACATCTTCCACCTGTTGGTCCATGTGTTGTGTTACTTGCAGGGTCTGCCCCAAGGGAGGTCTATTCTCCCCTGGCTTTCCCATGTTCCACTACCCCGAGAAGATGAATGTTTACCTCTTTCCGTATTCTTGCCAGGACTAGGGGTGTACCTGGGATGTCCCCATACCTCCATCTCTCCTGCTGGTGGAGCAAGTGGTCCTGCTCACACAGACTCCTCTTGCAGTTGATGGTGCGGTTGGTGAGTCCTGAGCAGTTGCCGAGGCTGGGACAGATGGGACAGTAAAGGGAGATGAAGACGGCCTTTTGCTTAATACTTCCCATCTGTGACACCACTGCATTACCAACCTGAGACAACAAACACTTCTCCTGGCAACGAGATCAGCCCCAACAGTCCAACACAGCAGCATAACTGGCCCTAGCAGTGATCTTACTGACAGTAAACTTCTTACCTTAGCAACCAGATGAGCCCTAACATAAACCAAGCAGGATCAAATACCAGCTAGAATACTTGCCCAAAAACCCACTGACACAGCAAAATCACATGACTGCACCTTAGCAGGAATTTTCCAATAAAACAGCTTCTCCACTGGAACTAAAAAATAAAATAATTAAAAAGCCTGCTTTGACAACACTGAAACTGCTGGTAAAAAAAACCACATTTGGGGTGGTATGAGCTGGGAAATTTGCTGAAAAATTACTGAGAAGTGCTCATTTGCTTACATGTATAAGTAAACTAGACCTTTTCTCTTGGATTGAAACAACTTTTTAAAGAAATTATTCCTTTAAAAAAAAAGTAATAAGAAGTTGAAAAGAAAGTAAAAGTTTTCAAATATCTCAGAATATTTCCAATAGCCCAGGTTAGTTTATTACTTCACGGTTTGCTGGGCTGAATGTTGTTTGGGCTCATTTGTTTGTTTGTTTTCAGTGTTTGGTTCTTGGGTGTTTGATAATTTTTGTCCAGTTTGGAATATGGAAGAGATGTCACCATTGCTGAAATGACTCTGTGAGGGGAAAACAGTTCCTGGTCCAGTCATAAGCAGGTGCTCTCAGAGCCCACTTCCACCAGTGAGCCACTACTGAGCTCCCTCTTGTGCTGGATATCTCTGGGTACAGCTGCTGTAAACCCAGCTCCATGATGATAGTCTTGTTATTAACAGGGGCAGGGGGAGGGAGCTATTCCCATTGCTAACTTACTGTGTTTTCAAGTGATAGAGGAACCTGGTTGGTTTATACCCTTCCAAGACACGTATAATGGTGTGCAATATCTGCATCCCTGGAGTATGCTAAGAGAGGTTATCAGATCATGCTCAGTAGGTCACTAGCCGCATGGTTTACAGTTGTCAGTTTTTACACTTCTCGGCTGAGAAACTCAAATAGCAGCCTGGTCCTTGAAAAGCTTCCAGCCATATTCATGCTGTGAGAGTGGCATTAATGTAAGAGAAATGGTATACTCACACTGTGCTTGAGGCACCCCTTCAGGGGCCACAGCTTTCTCAGTAAAACTGAGTTATGTACCATAGCAGTAAGACCACCCTGTAAATAAATCTGACCCAAGGGGTGAAACAAAGGTTTTATAATGTGACTGCTTCTCTACTATGGGCTTCTGCTGGAACAGCACTGTCAGACAAGGTTGCATGTGCCTGACAGGGCTGAGCAGGAGGAAGTCTGTGATGCTCAGGCCATAAATAAAACCACACAGATCCCAACATGAACATTTTATTCCAGCTAATCCTAAATCCATCCTGAATCAAACTAAACCTTCAATCATTCCTAATTCCCCTAAATTAATGCTCACATTGCTGTTTATACACTGTTAACTAACACAGCACAGAGCAGACATCATCTTCTGTACCATGCTGGGCTGCTTGAAGACTTTTCTGCCCCTCGCTGCTTATTGCTGTCTCTGCCAGCAGAAGCACTTCACAGGGACTTCCTGATCTGTCTGTAGTGAGCCCAAAATGATCACTCCTGCTGATAGAAATGTGAAGAGCTGAGCTCGGGAGGAGAAAAGGTCCCAGGCAGAGGGAGAGGGTGAAGGAAGAGCAATGTGCTTGAAAGGTATTATTGTTCACAAAAGTAACATCTGTCTAACACAAGTCCCTTTTGTGATAGGTGCTAAAGTTTGATTTCCTACGGATCTTGTTAAACTGTGGCCCTGATATACCCACCCTGACATGCAAGAGCTATTTTTGTTGGACACATGTAAGTCCCAGAGACTATGAAATCAAGGCTGAATCAGCTGCCCATGCAGTGACAGTAGGAACAAGGTGTCTCCGGTACCTTGGCTCCTCCTTTCCTGGCTCATTACTGTAATTCTAAAGTCTAATTTATAACAATAAGTCTCATTTATTAATTCTTTTCCTTTTTTCACAATGTCTAGCAAATGGTGTATTGCAGACCAGCAGAATGCCAGTGTCACTAAAGTAATTTTAATATGTATCTAATTCATCAATCTAGAGTAAAGGCATAGCTCTTAATGCACTGAATTACTGTTTTAAAAGTTAGGTTTGATCTGAAATGGGTAGAAATCGGAAGGTTTCCAGAGTTTCCCATCAACAAGAGCTTTCCTAGCCATGGCAGCTCTCTAGACACTTGACATTTGTACAGAGCAGCAAATCTATGCTATTTTAACCAAACAAATTGAATCAAAACTACAGTACCTTAAAGAAAATTTCAGCCCAGATCGCATGATTCTTTTGTGTGGGGCATAGAGTATCACATGTATCTTCAGCTGTACTACTCCTCACCTCTAGTGATGATGTGAGACAGCAAAGGCAGTGTGGCATTGAGCAGCAGGGTGACATGGGAGCGCTGGGTGGTCCCCCTGAGCCCTCACTGAGGGGACAGCAAGCCTCCCACGCTATGGAGGCTGGTTCAATTACTTTAAAAAGTGACCCCTTGGCAAGAAATATCTCCCTTTGCTATGTCTACACTGAAAAAACCACAAGAGTTACATAAGGCTTAGGGATGGCTGGGCATAGTGCAAAGAAATCCCTACCAAGAAAGCACTAAGAAACCCTTCTCCTTCCTTTCCTTCCAACTTGCACCCAGATTGTGAGCTTCATCCTACAGCCTCCTAGTGAAAGTAGGGATAAAATGTGCAACAAGTCCTGAGCTTTGCTGACAGAGACACAGCTCTGCAGGGTGCATGAATATGACTTACCTAAATGCAGGTCCTGAGCCCTAGAGAGGGAAACACCAGCAAGAAGAAATGAAACTGCAGTCTGTGCATGTGCATTCATGCACAAACACATGTGCACATGCACGCACACATGCCTGGTTGCTTTTTTTATGTGTTATTTGTCTGAACAACACTCTGCAAAATTAATCTGTACTACTCCCAGGTTCAGCCCCACAGGAGAAATATTCAGGTGTTTGGCTTTCTGAGTGGGATTTTGAAACTTTCCTTTTGACCCTTGTCGGACGGTCATTAGAATTGCAAAATTCTCCCTGGAGAAACTGGCTCAGTCCCAGTTAGGTTTAGCTCTAAATACAAGTAATGGTTCAGAGGAGAAATAGAATCAGCTCTTTTCTTCTTTATATCTTCCTTCCCTGCCAGCAGCCAATTTCTCGCACACTGCTACAGAAATATTTCTAATAAAAATGAACAAATCCCAGGGATGCACCTATCCCTTGTTGTGCCAAGGACTGGTGTTCATATCAGCATCTTGGTTCTCAAGCATCTGCCAAAACCCGATAGCTTCAGCCAGCATGATGTAGCAAGGGTGAACCAGCTGTGATATAACAGGCAGAGTTTAGGTTCCTGGGGAGTCTTCTTTGGAGAGAAGAGCTCCTTCATTTAACAGGCTTTGGATCTTATTTAACACATCGGCTCTTGTACAGTGTGGGTGTAAAGAAGCTGTGTGCATATAATAAAAAACCTCAGCTATTCAATACCTAGGGGAGTCCTAATAAATTTGCCACTATGGCAAGTGTTAGTCTCTAGGGCCAATACTGAATGCCAGAGTTTAATAAACAAAAATTCTGAAGCAAGTAAACCAAAAGGTAAAGCAGTTCAGCTGACAAAGGAAACACATTTTAATTAGAAACCAAAAGTTTTCAGCTGGCCTTGACCAATCCCAAGGACCAGTGTCTCGGACTGGTTGTGTCTGGACTGCCTTTTGATGGCTTTTCTGGGTCTGCAGTTTGTGACCACAGTCTGAGAGGTCTTCCAACCTTGGCTGAATGGCACTCTTTGGAGTACAGAAGAAGTTGCCTATCAGAATAGACCTTGGCAGCTCATGAGTGATATATACCCAGGCTGTCCACAGGACAGAAGATGGGTAAGCAAGTTGTGAACAATTACATAATTCCACCTGTATACAGCATTAATGTCACAGTACTTTGGCTTGTGCTGGAGCTTAGAAAGTGGAGCAGTAACAACCACTCTGCCATTAGACCAGAGCAGAGAAGTGGGTATTTACTCTGTATGAACTTCTGTCACAGTCTCAGGTGCTGTCAGGTGATTTAGCTAAACTATTAACAACTATTAACTATGTTTCTATGTTACCCATGATCAGAAACAGCTTCAATGCTGCTATCACCTTTGATGAGAAAATGTAGATGCACAGTAACTTCCAGGCCCATCAGAACAGAAGGGATTCAGCCTGCAGAAAAAAAGCTGCCTTTTGTTGTGGTTTCTGTTTCATGTTATGGATGTTAAATCAGTATTGAAAAAGCACTGACTACAGAAGAAGCCATCAAGGTGAAATACTGGAAGAGTTACAAGGGCCGATACTTTAAATCCTGGTGAATTTTAACTATTACAATTTTAGTGCAGGAGACTTGTCACAGCTCAAAAAAAAAAAGATGCTCAGATTTCTGAGACAGCAGCCCAGTTCATATTTTTCTTGTGGCAGAGAGCTTAGGGCAGGCAACAAGGACATTGTGGCTGTACTATTAAAATATTGTCACCACATCACTCTCAAATAAAACAGGATTTGTTATTTGCCAGTGAAATTCTCATTCTCATGGGCCAGATCTATGTAGAGGCTTCTTTGGCTGGTATCAGGAAAAGATCATATTTTGTGGTAATATGGTCATCTTAAGTCAATATTTTACGACAGTGCAAAGGAAGTTTTTAACTGGAAAGAATAAAGCATTGTTTATTGAACTCTACTGCTCTTTTATTTATGGCAGGGGTGTCAAACTCTTCAGTGAAGAGGTCTGAATTATGTGTTCAGAGCTTGGGTATCAATTCAGGGCTTCTCACTTCCCCCATTTCACACACTGTTTCCACAGCACAGACAGGCACAACAGGATCTTTATCGAGTAACAGCTCTTTTAGAGTGAGAATGTGCCGCAGCAGCACACCACAAGCATTTCATCTCCATTCCCTGCTCCCCCGTGGTCTGCTCGGCAGCAAACGACTTCCTTCAGCACTGCACTGGCTTCTTTCTGTTGTAGGGAAGCAGAAAGCTTAAGCGGGAAGCAGAAGTGCAAACTTCCCGGAGACACTGCCTTACCAGCAGGTTTTTCTCCCTGACATGGAATGGGGTGATGGAGGAGTCCTCTGGGTGGTGCAGAGAAGGTCAGCCCAGGAGTCTTCTGGGCAGTGCAGAGAAGGTCAGCCTAAACTCACCAAGGGCAGCAATCTCTGGGAACACAGAGGGGAGAGCACCGACTGCAAGAGGGAAGATTTAAATGATATACCAAGATCTTTTTCTGCATGCATATGGCCTTCAGCATCACTGTAAATAATACTCCTAATAAAGAGCCAATTAGCCTAGCAATCTCATTACTATCCAGCATGCAGTGTAGGAAGAACTAGCCTACGGTGTAGCTGAGCGAAGGTGCATTCTCAGCGCCACATTTCCTGCTCTAATGCATATATAAGGAGGTCTAAATACATGTGCAGGAGATAAAAAGCACAGAGAGCTGAGCGAATGGCATGCAACCTTATAAAGGAGGTCCCATGACCTGGTGCTTTGCATCAGCCCCTTTTAACAAAACCCAGACCAATGTGCTGCAATAACCCTGCACACACACCCTGAGCCCTGACTCCCCGGCTGGTGCTGCCAAAGTCTCCCCAGTGTTGGGGTCGGCACTGGGGCAGGACACTGCACAGGTCAGGAGGGACTGAGGCATGGGAATGGCACAAGCTGTGCATTAGCACCAGAGCTGGAAGCAGGACCAAAGGATTTCCACAAAGCAGTGAGTGAAGATGTTGGGAGATCGCCCGAGCAGGGAAGATGGAGTATAAGGGCATTGTAGATGTCTGTGATTTCTGAAGAAAAGATCCCAGGACTGGAGATGCTTTGCCAACATCATGCAAGTGAGATTTGCACAGGGGCCATTCATGCTGTGTGTGGCTTATGCTGGCATGGAAATTCACAGAGAATTTCTGCATGGGATCTAGTGACAATGCACTAAGTCATTAAACAGAACATCTTTGTCTTACATCTGTCCCTCAAACCTTGTGCTTCCATTTTTCCTTCACAGAACTGAAAAAATATCACGCAGGATGATTTTGGAATAGCTCACATGTAAATCATCCCCTTGGGCTTGAGCCTCTCATGCTGGGGTTCAGCCTGAGTGACTTTTTATAGCTGAGTTATAAACTTTTAAATGCCAGCCTTAATCAAAGCTACTGAGAAGGCCATTACAGGAGTGGTTTAAGTGGCATAACCCTGATATATGATAGCACAGAAAGAAGGTATATGGATAACCCATGGTAGGCAGTCCATCCAGAAGGAAGGAGGGTCTGGTGGCTAGAAGCAGGCATGACTGAGACACAGATCTCTTGGGTTTTGCTCTTGCTCTTGCCCTTGCGCTACTGTCCAATGACCTCAGGCAAGTCCCCTTGGGTTGTGCTGTCCTGGGAAGACAGGTCTCGGGCCAAAATAAGAAAGGAAATTGAAGCTTAATTGTGCCCTGCTTTCCCCACCATGCTAATGAGAATGCAAATATGTGTCTCCTCTAGGAAAGTGGCAAGAGCTGTTGGCAAATCAGCCTAGAGTTTAACATGGTGTTGTGCAGACTCAAAACATACAACTCGGAAATCTTCACTTTATGGCTGACTCAGAGCAACCACATGCAAAATCATACTGAATAACTATAATCACAGACACATCAGACACTGAAGAGTCTAAAAGACTTTGGGCTCAGGCTTAAGGGAGACTAATGCTGCTTTGTTCCTAACAGGAGGCTCTGCAAAACTTTTCAGCTCCATAATTTTTCAAGTTGTGAGACACCCAGCAGATTCCAGCTGTGAATCTGAGAGCTTCCCCAGCTCTCCAACATCTCTGTGGTCTAAACAGAATGCACAGTCATCAATGTGAGAGCAGATGCTAGGATGAAGATATAGATTTGAATGAAAACACTAGAGTAGCTTTTCAGGGTCTTCTTTCTAAATTTATTCAAGTATTAAACAAACAGAAATTACAGCATGCATCAGATACTTTTCTTTATTGTACAACAAAACTATGGACATGTTTATAATTGCAGCATTTCCAGCAACATCAGGCAGACTTGTCAATGTTATCCAGTTTTGCACAGTCACTAGAGTGTCGCATCATGAATTATTAAATCAGTGCTTCGTGGTAATACATAATTTCTTATCAATTATTCATGCTAATGTGCGTGTAGTTTACTTAATTGTGTTATTGACGATCAAAAGTAATTTCCTGAAAATCCTCAAGGACAGAAAATTTAATCAGCATAACTACTTTTCAGATGCAATGCTGTTAAGTATTCTTAATTTGCTCAACAATTCACTTATTTATGTACCTTTCTGGAGGAAATACGAGTTTAATCAAACAATTAGATTGAAGAGTTAGTGTACAGAAGGGCTGAAGTTCAACTGAATGCAAGGTAATTATGCTGAAATGAAGTTGGGCTCTGCCTCTTTGGAGTGGAATTTTATTTTAGTCCTTGGGGGGGGTGGGGGAGGCACAAAAATTTATGATTGGGAAGATCACTAAGAAAACAGTGATCTTCTCCAACTGCTCCCCACAATATAGCACACAGTAATCTAGTTTATTTTGGTGGAAGAAAAAGGTTGTTGTTGTTTAAGCTATAATTTGCAGCCAGGGAAGCCACCTCCACCAACAGTTCAGCAGAGCAGCTCCTGAAGCCAGAACACTAAGACAGATCATTGCGTGTTCCCCCTGCAATTAGGACAGTTCATGGTTGCCAAAAGGAACACATGATGTGGCAAAAGTAAAGCAAAGCTACTCCATTTGGTGAATGTGGGTCCTGTCAGACTTTTCTTTGTACTTTCATCCAAGGACAGACCCAGCAATGCCCTCTCCGATTGCTTGTGTCCAGAAGACACAAACCCTACCCTGGGGGAATGCCTGGTACCCTTCACTGCTCCAGTGTTTGGTGCTGCTGACCCACCCCCTGAAGACCAAGACTTCCACACTTTGAATGGGTTCTGGCATCAAGCTCTGCCTCACGGAAAGGAAGGAGTGCACCAGAGGGTATGCGAGGGTCCTGTGAGCCCCAGAGAAGTCCCAGGTTCTGTGAAACCCATGGGCTGAGACCACTTCAGTGGAGGACAGAATTCTTTTGCTGCTAATCAATCTTACTCAGGCCTGTCTTTCCAAGCACAACCCAAGCTCAGATCCTGTGAGAAGCTAAACACAATCCCATGTAAAAGCATGTGCTCAGCATGTTGCAGGTTGTCCTCAGCACAACATGCAGGATCAGAGCTGATAGCAATCCTTCCACTAGCCTCTGTGTTAATTGGTCAAGTTTCAGAGCAGTGGTTTCGCCCCTGTTTCCCAGGGACATCTGTGAGCAAGTGTAAGGCAACTGAGAAAAGTCAAGTCAAAGTTTCTAAGTTTAATTAAATTGTCGCATGTGCATTTCCCATGAAAAAANTAAATTCCTGCTTTAGATCATTGGCTCTTAGTCTGCTTTGCTCTGGGGATTTTTGGGTCAGAGAAAAGACCATATTTCCTGAGGCATCAATTTCTCTTTTGCACTGTGCCCAGTCTGTAAGAATTAAGGTATTTTCATATCTAGATTCACTACAACAAGCCTTCAGTGAATAGAATAGTCTGGTTCTGGATGGCATAAAGGAATATCCTTCCAAGCTTTATTTCCACTTTATTAAAAACAAAACATGCGAGGACATTTGCAGTGTTGCAATGCAGAATCATTTCGGTTTTCAGTCTTTTCCTTCCAAGAGAATGGTGCTCAAATACTCCCAGCTTTGTGCAGATCTAGACACAGCTGCACCTTCCATTAAATACCAGCATTACCAGTTCAAGCTATGAGTGCTGCTCTGGGGTCACGTGTCTTTTGTGTCTAACACAGGGAATGGCATGAGTAACAGACTAATGTTCACATAGAGACTAGTGTGAGGATTTTATTCACAGATAAACTGATCTCAGCAATTTCCCAGTAACCTACTCCATGAAAAGTTTCACTTCTGGGGAAAAGAAGGAGAAGGAAAACATTATGAAGATTTTAATTGTATTTTCTGCTTCTTTTACACCTGGATCACCTGGGATAGATTTTTGTTGAAGTCAAAAGCTGTCAGAAAATAGCAGGCCAAAGTGGTATATACCTGCATATTTCTTCACCTCTGCTGTGCACAGTGGGATAAATGATGGCTGGATGCCTCTCCTGTCCCACACCTCACATCTGGAAGTGCTGCCCTGCTCACAGCCCTCCATCTCATGCAGGATAGGAAGCAGAGATGTGCAGGAGCAAGTCAGGATTCTGGGCATTTCAGTGTCCCTGGGATATGGAGGAGAGTCTAAAACCAATTTCACAAAAGTTTCCAAACACAGATGGTGCCAGTAATTCAGGGGAGCGAACCTACAGCGGTGCAGGAAAAGCAAGGATGTGTGAAAGGCAGCCAAAGAGACCACTCAGATTTTCTGGGTCTCTGGTGGCCCCATAACATCCTCTTGGGGCATGGTCACACTGTAGTTCACCCCTCAGAAGAGCCTCAGCAATGGGTCCCTGCTCTGAGCTGAGGGGCCAGCACCAGTCCGGTCTCATACGCTCTTCTCCCCTTCCATGTGCTCCTTGGCTGGAGAGGGCTGCTTGTCCTGTCTGCCCTCGGGGCCAGGTTTAGTGGGAGAAGTGGGGCTGCTGCTGGTGGAGGGCAGGAGGTTTGCAGACTGCAGCACAGCCTCCGAGTGCTCCCGAGCCTTCATGCGCAGCGCGGCCACGCTGGCGGTGCGGTTGCTTTGGCAGCCATAGGTGGGCAGGAAGGAGAGGCCCATGGGGTCTGGAACACAGCATGAGCACAGCGGGCTCCCTGGGAAGGAAGGAGATAAGGCACCATCAGTGATGGGGAAGGTCATAGGCGCTGTCCAACTGTTCCCTCCATGGCCAGTCTGGAGAGGGCAGAGGTGGGGTTGGAGTCTCAAATGGCAACAGCCCCCTTCCATATTGACCTTTACTGGGTACATAGATGCTCTCTGGATCAGGGCTAGAAAAGCCGTGTCCTGTCCTACTGAGGCTCACTGTGAAGGATCTTACACTGTGAGTCGTCCAGGGTGACAGAGTGAGCAATGGCAAGCAGAGCAAGGCTTCCCCACAAGTGAGGCTGCGCTCATCCCCTGATCTCATACCAAGCTGCTGTCCTGTGGCTACTGCTAGACCCATGTTGGAGGTGTCCCCTGCCCTCCACTGAAGCCTGATCCATTTGGGCAGTTGCATTTATTCTCTCAATGTGGGCATCCCTTATCTACACCTGAAAGATTACTGCAGAGAAAGGTGGAAATACTCTGTTATTATGTGGGAAGTGATGACTTTCTCCTGTTTCGCTGCAGGATGAGATAGGCTGCCAACAATTGGCAGCATGTCTGTCTGCAAGATTCTGTTCCAAGGCCACCTAAATCTGCTGCTTCTGACATGGCTTGAGAATTCCATCAGGAGAGATGGTCCAGACCATCTCAACCCTGTCATCTGAGACACATGGGCTGTTCCAAGCAGGTGGTAAAACATTGCGGAGAGGGTGAAATGATATTCCTCTTTCTTTAAGCCAAAAGGCTCCCTTGCAACCCACTGACAGAGACAGTTCTCATTTCACCAACTGCCTTTCTGAGATGGACCACTGCATGCTCTTCCTCTACCTTATCTTTGGTAACACTGGCACATGGGCCAGTTCCCAAACAAGCACACCTGGAAGTATAGGTTTACTGCAGGGCAGGACACACAGTCCATCCAAAAAGCCACCGCACTACCTATCTTAGATAGATCTATTGAATGAATGAGAATATGTCAGAGGAGCAAAGAGGGAAGGCAGGGTGAGACAGCTGAGCTAGAACTTTGACTTGCTCACCAATGAGAAATGTTGGGAGATACCATTTTTCCCAGGGATCTCAGAGACCACAGAAACTCCACATCTTCTACACCCCTGACAAAATCCCATCATTTGCTGATATGCTATCTCCCAATAAGAAAGCCCAGCCACACACATCCTGACATAATGCAATGCCTTCCTCCGATCTATCCAAGCCAAGGACTTGCTTTAATTTCTGCAGTTTAATATTAAAGTTAAATGGCTCATGACTAAGTGATGGAACTAATAACCTGCAGGGAGCAGGTAGACTCTTCTACACTTCTGTTCTTGGTAGCAACGGGTCAGCACCCATCTGCTAGGGATAAAGGCAGACAGTTGTTTGTTTTTAGGGTGTTGGCAATTGTCAGATATTAGCAGCTTGCAGAAAAAAATTAGTCTCTGCATTCTAAAAAACAGAATCTACAAAATTCAAGTTATTAATGTAACTGGGAAGTTCTCTTTTCTCTTCTAGTACTCCTGTGATAGAGCACATGATCAGCAGACCACCATTTCCATGGGTCCAGGCATTCAAATGAATTGCACAAACAGGTTTCACCATTTGACTAAAATATTCCATTCTTGGCTTTTAGCACTAGGAAGCTAAATTCTGTGGCTGCTTTGAGCAGGTCATAAGGGTTTATAATAAAATCTAATCAGTGACACAGCTTATAGTTTTAACCAACAACAAGCACAGTCATAAAGTAATTTTTTTTCCCTGTCGAATTGCAGCCACTTCAGGGGTGCTGGACAGACCCTGTTATAACAAGAGGGAAGCGAGAAAGGTTAATACTTCAGAGTCTCTTCAGTTTGCAGCAGGTCTTTAGCTGCAGAAGCCACAAAAAAGTCTGTTTTTTCACTGCTATTAAGCCCCACTATTTTAAGGTTCAGCTCTGAAATGGGGGAGTAGGGAGGCCTGCCTGTGCATCAGCTGTCTTTGCACTGCTGCTTTCTAACACAGAGTGAGACTTTCAGACACGGCTGTTCGAGGGGAGGGCTGGCCCACCTGCGATATCTAACACAGGACTGAACACAGACATTGTCTGCTTAGAGGGAGAAGTGGGAAAGAGTTTTCCCCTTTTTAAAAAAGCAGGAATCAGCTCCATCCCCTAAGAATAATTTTCATTCCATTGTTAGAGAGAGATAAAATATTTATCAGTCTTCAGTACCAATCTAAGCTCTTTGCTTAATAATTAGACCTAATATTGCCTAGTGGCTCAGCAACCTGAGGGTGCAGTTACCTGTGGTGGAAACTAGGCTATCTCTAGCAATAATTCACCCATAAACCATTCCTTTAATTTTCACTGTGGTTAAAACACTTGCAAACAACAGCTTACACATGAAAAAAAAAAATGTAAAGTATCAAGCATTATTTGCTCCAGGGTCCAGACAGAATACAGGAGAGTAGGATTTTGTCCTATTTTGTTGTTTTATTTTTTTTTTTCTTTTCTGTAGGTTGTAAGGAAGGTTGAATCTGCCTTACAATTGCTTGTGTCTGTGGGTAATTAGCCCAGTGAAATCTATAGGACTTCGGTGGTACAAAAGTCAAACAAACAATGGGAGACTCAGGAGCTCAAGGTCTCCACCTGTACATCAGCCAGCCCACGATGGACAGAGATGTGTCTTTCACCAAGAAAGAGGCATCCACATATAACAGACTTCGATGGTTTTCTACACCTTCTTTCAGTAACCCCGAGTCCACAGTGGGGAAGGAAGGGATTGTTCTACATACTTTGGATCCTCAGAGGAGTTTAGGCACCTAGCTCACATCAAAATCAGCAAGGGTTAAGTCATTAGACTTAGATCTTGATCGAGCTTCCACTAACATCTTTGATAGCCTGATATTACTTTCATGGGATTTGGATTAAGTTGCTACAATATGGATAGGGTACCATTTTCTTTCTTTCAGGAACTTACTGCCTGCTGTACACAAAATTAAAATACACGATTAGATTTCCATTAACTTACAGCAAATTCTACTGAATTGATCTGAACCTCCTTGTATTCCTATATGAGATCATACTTTAAATGCTCAGCCTGAACATAAATACTTAATGTAATATATACAGTCTGAAATATTTGATCCACTTGGCAGTTTAATTGATCTACTACAGAGACTGACAAGAAAAATTAAATTAGTTCTGTCTTGTCCCTGCCAACATCACATTTCAATTATAACGATACTTGATCTACAATTTTGGTTGCATACCCTTTTGTTCACTTCCAAGGTTCAGTTTCAGCTGAGAAGAGTGTGGTAGGAGTAGGACCCACATTGATACGTAAGTATTTGAACTATTTATTTTGTATTTCAACTCAATACTTTAAAGAATTTAATAAATAGCCTTTCCAAAAGGCAAACCCCCAGTTCCTTTCCTCTTTCAGTATTTTCACATACCAGGATTTAATGTGGACAGCTGAACAGCAACCTGACATGGCAAGAAGTGAGGAAAAATTCCCATTTAAAATCCTCACCAGTCAACACATGCTGTTTAGTTTTCAGAGGAAATATTATACTTAATTGTTGTTTTCGTCTGATAGTAGTCAGTGACATTGGTTTGTTTGAGGTATAAATCCTCATAAACTCTGAAATCGCTTGCACAAGGGTTGAAAGGTCAACACAACCTTGAGTTCTTAGTGTCATTTACCAATGAGAGCTGATTCAAAGGGAGCTCCCTCTTGCTCTTCATACATGGTGTCAACACTCTGTCTATTAAACCCTGAGTACAACCAGGAAAAGCAAAAGTGGCTTTATCCAAGCAGGAAAGTTGTTAGCAAAGCCCACAAGAGCTGTGAGAACAGACCCAGTCCTTTGAATACAGTCAGCTCAGCAACCATTTACCATTCTTCCCTTCCACACCAAAAACATGATCTGAACCTAAGTCCTTCTGGCATGTCACACTCCAAGAGATGTCAATAGGAACCCCTGCCCAGCTAAGGTCCACTAACCTAATCAAGAATTGTCCTAGAAGAACAAGCTAGGACCCATTTGCTTTCCATGGCTCTTACAGCTTCTAGTATCTGTATATTTCCTAATATTTGTGGTAAAGACAAAAAAAAAAAAAAAATTAAAAAACACACATATACCTGAGAGGTAGAGAAGTGCTAGAGTCAGGGACCTGTGATATGGGAATCAAAGTTATTTGCTCAAGATCTGTGCATCTGCAACAAACTGAAAAAATGTTTACAATTCTCTAGAGTCACGGTGGCAGCTGAACTAAGGGAAATGCCAAACAGAACCCACTTGATATATTTGCTGTGTTACACAAGAAAAGTCATAAAAAAACATAATCAAGAGTGACAGAAAAAACAAAGGACCCCAAGAGCTCTGATTCCTATTCCCCAGTCATTTGCAAAGCAGTGGTGCTTCAGTAAACACCAGTTCAAGGGTAAGTTAGGTCCTTGAACACTCCTTTCTCACCCTTGGCATTGGGAATTGCCCAGTGGAGTCGGGCAAATTCTCTTCATTTTTCCATAATAGAAATTGAAATGTAATGGATGGGCAGTTCTAGTTGTGGGTTTTTCCTGGATACTGCAATTAAGCCTCCCTAATACTAACAACAGTAACCACAGCAGCAACAAACCATAAAAGAGCCTAATCAATGGTGCCCTGGAATATCCACTTTGATGTGCATAATGCAATCCTGCTTCTCTATCAGTGGTACAGAGGTGCTGTGAAAACCAACTGAGCTATAACTTGCACAGAGCAGAGCTGTGGGTGAATTATGGAAGTAATTCCCTGGCAAGTGTAATTATTTCTCTCCTCATACACTGCACTCATCACGGGGTCTGGGGAAATTTCAGTGCAATGTAACAGATACACTCTTGGCCTTAGCCACCAGAATGGTAGAACACTTCTGCTAAAAAGCAGAGATTTTTGTTTACACCCATTAATAACATCTTCTACATTAATGAATTGCATTCATGCAGTCATCCATTAAGAAGGTACTTTGAGGTCTCTCTGCACAGAACACTAGCTTCTCCTGATGACTCTATTGTTATACAGCCCATAAATAAAACAAGTATTTTCCCTTCATATTTGAGGTCTGCAATTAAATCTGCTAAATGGACTGCAGATGCATGGTTTACAGTAAGTGATTCATCTTAGAAGATCATGGAAATGTCGAAGTCACCACAATGAAGTAGCATAGTTGTCAAATTAAGAAAATTTCAGAGAGTAATGAACACCAGAAATTTCATCTATGTGATCCAGCCTTCTTCCTTACTATAGCCAGCAGTGAAGAACTAGAACTCTAAGCAGGAAAGCCTGTATTCCACAGAAATTAGGATTTTACACACTTTTTTTCAAATAAGAAAATGTATTTCCTGAAAGAACAGTAAGAGGTGATGTGGCAGTTAACAGATGCTTGCTACTAAGTACAGCCTCTAATGTGCTAAACTTCAGAGATGGGGAGGACTCACCCAAGGGAAGGAAAAGATCTGTTGTATTACTGAATAGAGAGCATTCAATAGAAACGGAGTAAAACTGTCCAGCAGTAATATACTCTTCTCTGGAACAGTCTATGTTCTGAATCACAGTTCTTATTGCTATTGTACAGCCAGGCTGCTTTCCTCACAGAACATCCTGGGGTGAGAATACCACCCCTTTAAGGAAAAAAAAAAATAAAAAATCTCAGTTTCAGAGGCAGCAGGGTTTGTGGGGCATAGTGCTTAGGGACAGTAGCTTTCTTCTCATTCATAAGAGCAGACGTAGTGTCATATTCTGACAATATCCCCCATTTACCTAGAAATGGCACATGTGGGATTTAGATGAGTGCTGCCTGTTGAAGAGTTGCAGAGCCACACAAAGCAACAGGCAAGCCTACAGTGCACTGCACAGTCTTTCCAAAAGCAAAGCTGCAGTCTCAGACCTTGCCCCATACTAGGCTGTCCTGAGATTTCTTGTCTCTACTAGACCAACGTTGTCATCAACTGTTACAACCTTATAATACGAATAAGATCCAGGCAGGAATCATGTGCCCTAGATATTGTATGGAGACTTGGAAATCTGGATCTGGAGCTAAGCAAAGTCAGAGAAGGAGAAAAAGAGGTATTAATTTCCTTACAGAAGACAGAGAACTCTCAAGTGGCAGAATGAAAATGGTCCCCGAGAGCATAAAATAATTATTGATTAGTTACATAACCATCATTACTTGTTATTCACTGTACTGATTTTAATTGTCTTCTTCTAAAGTATCAGTCAAATATTACTCACTGACACCAATGAAGTGTTGGCCCAACAAAGCACATCTTGTCTTCTCTAAAGGCTAAGAAAACAACCTAGACTTCCCTACAGCATCTGATGAGCTGAGAGTGCCCTTTTGTCTGCAGGCAGCCTTTACAGACTTGCTGAAGAATATCATCCCCTTTACCATCCAGGATTATTCTCCAGTTGTAGGAATACATATCTATTTACAGGTTCTACATAAAGGAGCTGCATTTAATTTGACATTTGCATAGAAGAAAGTGGGGTCATGTATCCATCGGTAGTGACATGGTGCTTTCATTCTGGAGCAGCTATTTTGCTTTGAAAAGCACAAATAATTCCTGTCATGGATGGCACAAGAGAGATATCAGGAAGAGCTCTTAACCATTACACTCTTCAATAAAACTTACAAAATCTTAGAAAACCTTACTACTGAATTTTCTTTTTTCAAGCAATCCAAAACCCAAACAGCTCAGGATTTTATGCCCTCTGCTGAGTTGGATGGTATTTTCTGTGGCCTCATGTCCCTCAGAATCACTGTGGCAGAGTCCTGTTGGCATTCCTGCTGCACAATGTGACTAGATTCTCAAGAGAGGCTTAGGTCACTTAATTAAGACATATAAGGACACAGACTAATGCCCACCTAAATGTAGGGTTAGTTCTCCTTTGACAGGCCTGAAATGTACAAATCGGCTCCTAGGTCAAAGGGAGAAATGGGAAGGGAAAGTCAAACAAATTGAATTGAGCAAGGTTAAGAAGGTCATATAAAGGTTTTGTGAACACTGTGTTACTTCATGTCCTTTCCTTCCCTCCCACAATCATTTCCTCTTTCTCCAGACTGACATGTGAGCTTGGTTGTCCTTTCAAATACATTGGTTTAGATGAACCATTACTCACCTGGTGTTTCCACACCAAAGAAAACTAAAAGGCAAATCAGGCCTGTGATACTCTTGGTAAACTTAGAACCTCTAGAGATTGTCCTGTTCATCATTGCCAAGACCGAAGTTCAAGTTCTGCTGTGCATGGCCCCTACCCCAGCCCAAGTGAATTGCTCTTGGAGAAACAGAGAAAGAGGAACATGTGGAGATGAGACAAGGAAAGAAGAGACAATACTCCATATATAAATAACACAAGAAAGATGCTACAATTATTCTCTGCTTGTATAAATAAAATTTGCCACTTTATAGAACAACAAATTCTTCCTCCTTTACCTCAAAGTCAAATTTTTACATTATTGAAACCTAGCTGCAGAAGAAAAAGATCTCGTTTCAAAGCAGCTACTCAGTCTACCAATTCCTTGCAAGTATAACAGTATGCTGTCGGGCATAGGCAGCTCCACAAAGATCTTGGTAGGTGGATATGCAAATCTGTAGTTGGATTTCTTAAAACCAAAATATACTACATTATCCCAGTCCCCTTGCATGTTATCTGGGGATTTCTAGCGCCAGGCAGGAAAGAGAAACCAGACATCTTAGCAATGAATTGCAGGTGTAACTGACAACATTCATCAGGAGAATACACATGCATCTGATAACTGATCATCCCCATACAAATTATTAAAAAAATCTATATTTACATTTGGGAACAATTTTTCAGGAACACTGCCTCTTAGCCTGGCCAACTGACTGCCTAATAAGTAGCTCTACAAGACATTTCAGGACTAGGATTTCTCCTGCCCCTAGCTTGTAAAACTGCTATGAAGCAAAAAGGAGCAAATTATTAATTTCTCAATTTAGTGGCTGAGGTATAAAATCATAGAAAAGAACATCTGAAGTCTTCTGAATAAATAAAACTTTAAAAAACCCTGCCAATGATTTTTTTTTTCATTAATTTTTGTTTCATTTTGCTTGGCTTTTGTTTATTTGGATTGGTTTTCTTAAAATTTAGCTACATTTAAATGTGAAAGAAGTGAGAACAACTTACTGATACATTTTATTGTGAAAATGTTTAAATGTAAATTAAAAAAAAAAAAAAATCCTTCCATATGATATTCACTGAATATAAACCCATTTCCATAGCTTTCAATCTGCCCGGGACTACATTTATCAATGAACAATCTTTTTACCTGAAGAATTTCACCTGTGTCTACTCTGGAAAGTCTGTTCCTGTCCAGTGGAAGATGATGAAAGTCTGTGCCCCAAGACTTTGCCATCTCAGGGCAGAGATCAAGAGGACTCATGCAGTACAACAGCCTCTGCCCACTTACAGTGTTCAAGTTGACAGTCATGCTTTAAGCTTTAGGGTTCAGCTCATACATGTGTGGCTTTTCTCGATTCAAAATCACAGGTCCTAGTGCTATTTAAAATAGCAGTGGCTGTGTGGTGTGTCTGGCTTCAGCTTTTTAAGAAAGATGGGGGGCAGGATGCTGTACTTCATGCAAAACTACCAAGTTCCAAGCTTTCGCTTCAGGAATAGACTTTGGCAATGCTGATTTGACTGGAACAGAGTATGCCAGAGAACACACTGAGAGGTATTAGAAGACATTTGTGTTTGTAGTTGAGAGCCTTAAACTGGGACTTTGCTCACAAATTATTGCACCACACTGGGGCATCAAGTAAATGTACATGCCACTTTGTTCTTGGCCATGCTATGAGGCTTTACATTCTATAAATCTATAAATTGAATTCATCTTGCTTACACCCTTAGTCTTATAAATTGTTACATAAGGAGCAGCTAATGGATCAGATGGTAATTTATTTTTAAAAGATGCATACTGCTGGTTTTTGAAAACTAAAAAGGATATGGACATTGGATGTACCCCTCCCGAAGCCTGGGTCCCAGGTAATGAGGAATTACTTTTATTCTTCCCTGTCCCTGTGCACATGCTTTATTCAAGTTCTCAAAGAGGACCTACTGTTCAAGAAGAGAAAGGTCTTGTATTGTGCAGAGATGTACTGCAAAGGAAACCGCATGCGAAGAGCAGATGAGGCATCAGTAACAGTGCCAGGTAATGTATAATGCAAAAGGATGTGCATAACTAATTTAGTAGTATAAATTTGACTTTAAAAAAGCATATGCAAAGAAAACTCTAAAGGAGAAAACTCTACCTGCCTTACTCCTTGAGAAAAACCCTGACCTCACTAAAATTAACTAAAATTTAAGTTAAAATGAAGGAGCTTTCACCATGAACAACACTACAAGTTACAACCGAAGACTCACTCTTCTACCTGCAGCATCGTTCAGTGCAATTACAGCCAATCAAAACAGAAAGAAGTATGCACCATTTCCCAAAGGCTTTCCCACTGCCTCAAGTGGGACTGTGCTACCTGCTTAGCTCAGAAAAGATGCTCTTTGAACATATATCTGAAGTTAAACTAAGTCACTTACCTTTTAGAGAGGCGACATGGGATAAAGCTTGTGCATAAGTAGCTGTGTTGAGAAGAGTCCCTGGCAGGCAGGAAGGGAAGAAAGGTCCTGTAGGACCCACTGCTCGACTCAAACTGATGCAGAAGAGAAAACAACTTCTTTACAAAATGGGAATTATCTGATTCTAAAGACAGCATTTATTCATGCACAGAGATGGTGTCTCTAGAGTGCAACTAGATGGGACCAAGCCTGGACAACATTAGCCTTCCCCAGCCACCAACCTCTCAGCATCTCCACAAGGAGCAGTGAGTTGCACAGGAGACAGTTCATCCGCTAATGATTTAGGCTATACCTGAAGATGATACTGTCCAGGTCAAGTCTCACCAGCAGGCAAGTCTATATGTTTGAACATACACATGATGCCTGCTTGCCCCAAAAGTAGGCAGTTATAACATGTATTACATTACCTCTGCTGGATCTCCAGACCCTCTTTTTTATTTCTGGTTTGATCTGCTGGAGAAGGTGAATTTAGATTCCTTGCAGGTGGAGCCGCTTCAGCCATTGTTTCCTTAGAGCCTTCTTGGTCAGATGCACCTCTCTCTGTTTTCCTCCATTTAGCTCTTCGATTTTGGAACCACACCTGGAGCAGGAGAGAAATCAAATCCAGGTTCAATATTGTGTTTAGACGCAGGTGAAGCAAAGAAGTTGTAAATTTTTACTCTAGTGAAATCAGTCATTTAGAAGCTTGTCTAAAACATCCCCTTATTTTGTGTCCCCATTGCTATACTAGAATTAGATTTGTATCTGGAATTAGATTTGTATCTGGAATATTTCTGTCCGGAAAATAAGCCAGGAATGTCTAAAGACATGCAAAAAGCATGTTAAAAATAAAAAATAAAATTAAAAAAAAGAGTTTTGACATTACTGTGCCAGCTAGCAAAACATCTAGAAGTGTGCTTGACTTACGCACATTTAATTCTCGCTGACTTCTATGTTTTAACCTGTCTAAAAGCCTTTTGTATAGGGATGGACTCAAATACATATCTAAACACCGACAAAAATGTGGATAAGTAATTAAATGAACTGCTGCTAGTATCAGTGAAGTTAGAACTGAAAAAGTGTGTATTAAGCCCTCTTACCCAGCCCATTTCCTGGAGAGAACTGGTACTTGCTGTTATTCCTCTGATGCATTTAGAGGACTCACAAGGCTGTATATACTAGTATTGGAAGATCGTTTTACAGTTTAACCCATGCTAGTTTCCAAAACTTATTTTTCCTCTTTATTCAAATACAAATATTCATGTTCTTGATTTTATCCTCTGGCTTTTAGCCCAAACAGTTGGTTTGGGGGTTGTTTGTTTTTTTTTTTTTTCATTTACCTTGAAGCTGATGCTCTGAAATCAGCTGATATGAGGTGGAAAATACCAAGTCTCTCTTGAGGTCAGGAAATCCACATTTTAATACATGACTTCAAGTATAGGCAAGATTGTTATTATTATTATTCTCCTCCTACAACTACATTTCAGTTAGCCACCTTTTAATTGCATGTATCAGCAAACATTGAATAATGATTTTATCTATATTCTAAATTTAGAGCAGTTAAATGCAAAGCAAAATGCAGACACTTTCTTGTGTCTTAATTGAATGAAGGTCACAGCTATAACAACATTTAATTGAGCTATTTTTCATTATCATATTTTAATGACTTTGCACTGACAGTTCGCCTGCTTCTGAGGAAAGAGCATGATGAAGTCGTTTATTTCCCTATTTAGTTATTGTTTGACAACATCATCTTCGATTAAGACTCTGCTTTATAGCACATTAATCATATTTGAATGAGCAAGGGGTATAAATGTAAACATATCTCCCATTCTGTGTGTTTCCCCGTGTCCCTGCATGAAAGCAGGCTAAACAAATGCTTGCATCTATTGTCTGTTTGCATAATAGCCAACAACAAGGCTAAACACCAGTCCTCAGCAATCTAATTGTCACCACCCCTATCTCACCCTTGCACCTTTCAGGAAGAAGTTATGATCTTCCACTTCTGAATGCTCCATAATTGTCCCATTTATCTCAATTTGCAGTTCAGTCTTTAGGCACCAATATCCAAAATGGCATTTTTTATTATTTTTTTTAAGCCAGTACCTACAATGCAGTGGCAAAAGGAGATTTTCATTTCCAAATAATAATCAGTTTAATTTGCCCGCATATGACCAATGATTCATGTTCAGATTTAATAATCAGGATCGCATAATCTGATTATAGGAGAAATAATTTGTTTACAATCCCCAATTTACTGTGGTGAATTCCATTATCTCCCTTCAGCCATTGGGTTTTAAGAGATACTAACATGACCCTGGGGAACAGAAGGCAAGCTATTATATTTCCTACAATTAGATCTTTGCATAGTCTTAACCCCAAGCACCTAAATAAAAAGAAAAATACAAAAACAGTGTGCAAAAGAGGCCCATAAATAAAACGAATACATAACTGTGTTCAAAAAAACCGGTTTGCAACTCTGTGGTGGATGCCTGCAGTTACAGGGATCCATCTCTGACAGCTGCAGGACTGCTGTTCTTGGAAGAACTTGTGGACAAACAAAGCTAATTCCTGGATATGGGAAAAACAAACAAACAAACAAACAGACCAAAACAAAACAGGTGAAGAAAATAAAATAAATTAATAAAACTAAAAAAAAAGTGGAAGTGGGGAAAATAAGGGAGGAAGGAAGGGAA
>VWZY01011171.1:87306-104171 GCA_013399075.1 Chloroceryle aenea
GTTTAATTTTAATGTACGAAACGTAGCGTTGACATAATTAAAAGTTAGCGCTTCGGAGTCTTGGGTGCCGTTCTCTGGCGACCACAGTCCCGCGCGGAGGCCGGGGCCCCGTGCGTTTCAGCACCACGGAGAGCGCTCGCCGCGCACCTCGCGCCAGCACCGCANGTTTTATGCAAAGTCCTTAAGAGTCTCTCTCACATGCGTTACTATCACGACACCAGTATCAGTTATTAGATCTGCAATGAAAAGTCCAAGTAAATATAATTCTGGATATACATTTTGCTGATTGTGTTTGTCTTAAAGCAGAACTCTTCCTGTGCTGCACACAGAAACATACCTCTTCTAATTTTTTTCTCCCGTGACAATAAAACCTAGGACTGAACAGATGAGCAAAATCACTGAATGGACATTTTCCTTGAGAGTGCTCAGCTTTGAGAGGATCATTTATAAAACTCAAGAAAGTCTGAATGGCTCAAGTTTGATGAAAGGGTTCTCTTGCCTTTCTCTGTCCAAACATTTCCTTTCCCATGATTCTCAACACCCGATCACAAAAAAAGGCTAGCAGCTAAAAGGTTATTTTACCCTAATTCATGTGCAGTAAAATGTATTTTCCAATTAACCAAATTTGCCGATTTGTCCCGCTTGGACACTCTGATAATTTATAATGTAAAAAGTGTTCTTTCTTTATCTAAAGACCAAGGTGACTGCTTTTAATTTTCTGTAACCTCTTTACACTTGATGTTCACCAGACTCATAATGTTAATTGGCTTCATATACGGATCATCAGTTTAATGAAGGAATAAATCCTATGTTGCTTTATGTCCCTCTGTTTTAACAATGATTGCTTTAATGAAGAATGTGACGTGTTTGAAATCAAAGCTGCAGGAGACATTAGAGGGTGGGGTTTTTTTGATGATGACTGAAGTAGATATTTAAATCTAAAACCATGAGGCTTCCATATTTCAAAAGCTTTTCTTTAACCCATTTTCCATGGAAATACTGACACATTCTTCAGCAAAGAACTTTTCTGTGTAATTGTGAGCAGAGGCTGAGAATAACAGTTTTGTAATATAAACATCCCAATTAGGTTATGAAAATCTCTCTGAACTGATTTTATGCCCCTGTAGTTTTCATTCAGTGTTTAAGTAAAACTCCTAGTGAGTTGCAAAGAGATATGCTTGCCTAAATAAGGAGTATTTTGAGGTAACTAATACATCTCTTTGTCAACATACTGTATTTTCATTGTTCACGTGTAGATGGTGAAAATAATAGGGCAGAAAGAATTGTCAGTTCACACACAAAAGCTCTGGATTGCTGTAATCTATTTCTCCCCATGGGGATTTTAGGATTCCAGGAGCAAGGGTAAAATGTAATGAAACATGGGCTTGTAGAGGTAGGTGACTGCAAATCAGAGCATCAATTAGGTCAAGCTGGAAAGCAGCAATTAGACCCAACTGCATGTGCTGGTTATACTAGCTACAGTAGGATTTAAATGTACAAAGCAAATGTATTCTGGTAATTTGACTTTAAGTTCCTAGTCCCACTTGTAATAAAAGTAAGATGTTTCCTTCTTTTTTTTCCTCTCTAATGTGGACTGCATATACTGGATAATTTTTAATTTTTTTTCCCTCATTTCAGAGATGCTGTCTGGACTGAAATGACATGATTCTTAGATAAGGGAACATGCAACACAGAAGAGGAAAGGCTCTAATCAAAGCCTGAGTGAGGGCTGAGCAACCAGTGGATTTGGACAGAAATTTCATGATACGGCAGACGAAGCATATGCGAAGGGAAGGATCTGAGGTTAAACTACATACCACTGAGAAGTCATTCAGTTAAACAGGTCTGATCTCACAACTTCTTGGATTTGTGTCCTCACAAATGCTATAACCAGGTCACATCAGGCTTCAAGTAAATACACACACATCTCCCCTGTCTGCCATACAGTATTACATCTAAGAGAACTGTGTGATTCCTTTCAGAACTGGCCAGGACTACAGTCATATGGGCCAGAATTGCATGAATGTGCAGAAGGCAGCCTATAAACCATATGTTGCCTTCCGTGTCTGTGCAGAACAAGAAGATACCATGTGGCATCTCTTGTGGCACAGAGGATTAGCCTGCCAGGAACCTTATTCAATAGTGACTGTTCTCTACTTGGAGATATGCTTTTACCACACCTATGCCTGGTCCCCATGCTGCTTACCATTTCAAATGACTCAGAGTGCAGGCTGGGACTGTGCAAGGGTTTGGTGAGGTAAACCAACACTGATTTTCAGGAGGATTTGGTGAGCATGTCATATAAAGATGTTTCTTCCCAGATGTGCTCTTTCTCACTAAAATGAGTCTTCTAATCAAGATTTGTGACAAAAGACTTCCAAGGGAGTATCTGAAAGAGTGAGAAAAAAATAGTAGCATTACTTGCAAGTATGAAAATGAGATACAGAATGACTAATGGTTTTGCTCAAGTTGTCCATAATAGACAAATACTGAAAAAAAAAAGAGAGCAGTAAACTCAGATTGTAAGCTAACATCTTAAGCATTTCACCTGCCTTTGTAGAAATTTTTTTCCAGAAGCAGCTGCTCTGCTTACCAGAATCCAATGATTTTGAAAATTGAACAGACCTCAGATAAATGTGAACAATATGATTATTGATATTACTTACACTGGTCAAAGGCAGAAAAGTTATTTCCTATTGCCTGAAAGGTACCCAGAGCTAATAGAGATCGAAAGATGCGGAGGTCAAAGTTAAAAACTGGAAGACACATGATGTCTCAGATTTAGATTTGCGCTTTCTTTGGGTGGTCCTTATTCTTCCATAGACTTATCAGTTTATTTGAAAATTTTCAGATGCCTGGAAGTCTGCAGGAACTGGCCCTTCAAAAACACATCAGTTGTGCTATTGTTTATTCCTCTTTTGTTCTCACAGAACGTATTTGGGAACAATATAATATTCCAAAAAATAACTGCCTGGTTTTAGATTCCTGATCCACGTTGAGCCACTAAAACAGTGACCTGCTTTTCAAAGATGTTGACTGGGACTTCAGAAATCCTGTAAACAGCTCACCTTTTCTGGAGACACAGACTCTTGACTTCTCTGCAACTCATTGTGTTAGCAAGCCAGGCTAATTGGCTTTCTGGCAGAATAAACTTGTCTCAGATCTCTAGCTGGGCACAGAGATGGTCCAACATCATGTTTATGCTAGCTGGATAGGTATTGTGATACTGTCATGGTCTTGTTCTTCACCAGGTATGATAAAGCAAAATCTTTATCTTAGTATCCACAAGGCAAATCCTTGTCTTTATTCTGTGAATATCACAAAATATTAAAAACCTTCCTCTCTCCCTTTTTCTTTTTCTCATGATGGATGGAGACATAGTTGATATGTGACACCTCCTCAGTCCTTCAGCCCACCTTTCTAACTATGCCTAAATTCAAGCCCATTCCTGCTACACCTCTTCATATTTAGTTCAATGGGAAACTATGACTAGGCCTTTCTCCATCCAGATCCCTCTAGAATTATTTCCAAGGATCTGAATGCTCTGTGCTAACAAAAGGCATTACTGAAACACTGATAATCATGCTCACTGATGTTCATTCAGAGTTCTGTTGATTCAGAGTGTGAGATGGAACCATTTAAATAAACTGAATATTACATGAATGAAGGAAAGGAGGAATTGCAATTCATTCTTTGGGCTTAGGAAAAAGGCAGTGCAAGGTCATGCAAAATTTAGAGGCAGGGTCCTAAAGCATTCTAAAACAAAATATAACTTGAGAGATCATCCATATAGCCTTTCAGCTTTTCACATTCAGCTTCATTAATCTTATCCAAACATACTGTGTTCAATCAGGACCACAGAGACCTTCCTCCGGCCTTTCCTATGCCCTGTCTCATTTTCTTACCTTAAAATGCAGGTCCTATCACTGTCTCGGGCACCTTGGAGCATCTGATTAAATAAGTCTGGAAGGTTTGAGACAAGACTTGGAACAGGAACCAGCTATAACACACCATGAAGCATGCAATGTCACCTATCAAGTAAGAGGCATAACCTATCTTGGGGGTTTCTGTGTAGAGAGATAGTTATCACACAGGGGTCACCACAAAGTGCTGATCTCATGATTGCGTGGTGAAGAAGGGAAGGTTGGGTGGTCTTGAGGAGCACAGGTTTGTTCAGACGATGGACTTGTAGCTAAGGCTGGCCTTTCTTGAGAAGGAAGTGATACATTCATGAACTGTCATACAGAAAACAGGAGAATGGTCATGCTGCTAATCAATTTGTTTATGATGAATGTCTGGATGGGAGCAAAGAATCCTGCTGGCATTCTCTGGAGTTCATTTAGAGTCTGTAATGTTCAAACATTATTTTTCATTTCATTTTTTCAATAGTTTATTTTCTTACCCCCTCCTTGGGCAAGTTACCTTTACAAAGTTTTCGTTCACCTTTTATACATGCATATGAGTTGCAATCACAAGTTTCAGAACACATACCTCTTAGGTACCTGTAATGAAGAAAACTCTAAAATACTTTCAAATTACAAATGTAAAATTATGTGGTTGAAAATGGAATAAAGGATTATGGAACTCTGAAACAAACAAACAAACAAAAATATATTTTTTTTACTATTTTAGTTTTTTGACCTGCAAAGATTTGAAAGCTGATTTGCCTGCTAAATCCTGAAAATTCTCATGCAATGGGGAAAACTATTTCTGCCCATTCCTGCACAGTACATGCTGCAGGGAAGTTGTGAGGCTGAAAGGTGTTGAGCCACGTAAGCAGTTGGTGTTCTGGGTTGTGGTCATGGTCTGTCCTATTCTTTTACCGAAGACTGCTGCCTTTGAAACAGCTTCTGAGCTCAGAAGCTCAGATATGAGAAACTACTTGGTGACTTAGGTGGTCGTGGACCCACCTCGACAGCAACACATTAGCTGTGGCAGCAGCCTCCAGGGGAGGGAGCTGGTGGGCAGCAGAAAATGCAAGTGTGCTGCAGCCTCTGACTCCCATCCACCTGTACAGCAAATTTTGGCTCCGAAGCTCTTGGACCAGTTTGAAAATGTCAGGTGGTGACAGCCTATCCTCCCGGTTCTGCCAGTGGGAAGTTACTTCAGCTCTAAGACTCTTGTAGGCCTCCAGGTAAACCACTCAAGGTGAGATTAATTTGACCACAGGTTGTTGGTATCTGAAGTTGGGTGAAGTGAACTCCTGACCCATTTTTTTCTAGATCTGACACTGACTGCACATGAAAAGTAGTTCAGTGTCCAGGTCAAAATCTCATCTTGACAGAAGACACTAGCTACAGTTAGTAATAGGAATTGAGCCCTTAAAACAAGGTCTGAAAACTCAGCACCCATGACAATGTATCCTTGTGAATCAGAAAGACTGTTACTACAATAATAATTATAAAGTATGTTTGGAAGCAGGAGCTTATTATAATCCAGGAGAAATAATCATAGGAAGTCTCAAGAGATCTCTGAAATTCTAAGTATATGTTAGTTACCTGCTGACCTATTTTCCTCCAGAAAGCTAACCAGCAAAGTTTTGCATAGTTTTACAATACTGTATGAAAATAAATCAATTACTTTAATTTTGTAACCTATGCAATTATTGAGCCAACATCTGTGAACTTTCAAAGGTAATATGTAACTGTAAACTCATTCACTCAGGAACTGTGAATTTCCAGAGAAACTTTGAAGAATTTAGAAATGGTTTTGCATAGTTATGATCTTAAAATAAATGTAAGGTTTCAATTATATATATGTACTTATTTATTTTTTATAAAGACAAAATCTTTGTGATAAAAGAAGAACAACTCTGTTACAATCCAGTGTTAAACCTAAATACCACATTTAGGAAACAGAAAGTTATTGGGGATAGGAAGCAAGAAGAACCGCACGTTGTTCATCTAATGCAGGTCTTGCTCTTGAGAAGGAACAGCCCCATATACTGGCCCAGGCCAGGGACTGACTCCTCAGGTTATCCAGGGATTCCTGTGGATGAGGACTTGATCATATGCCTTTGGTACACCTATGCAGTACTGAAGGCTAACCCCTAATCCCTTTTTGGGTTGCATTAGTGAAAGCATCAATCATGAGGTCAAAGGAATATGCTGAGACTGGGTGTGCACTGGGACAGGGACCAAGAGAGACTGTCAGATCTCCATCTTTTGAGATGTACAAAACTGACCTGAAGAAGGTCCTGAGTGCCCTGCTCTGACTTTGAAATCAATCCTGCTTTGACCAGAGAGTTGGACAAAGATGATATCCAAAGGCTTTTCCAGCCTAATTTGTTCTGTGATTCTATTTTGGAATAAATTTGATAAATAGGATAAATCAAGCACAAGAGCATTTTATGAATGCCATACTAAATCACTTCTTCCATTCCTCCATCATGGTCCATAGTCCTCTTTTTGTGGTACAGGAAGCATATACCTTACTAAATAAACTGAAATAGTTCTCAGAAGGTATTAGTTGACCAAGTTAAGTTAGATATCACGTTAATTATCTAACGTGCTTACATTTGGTTGGCTTTTTTTAAACAGAGATGATATCTTGGGTCTAACAGGAAATGTCCATCCATCCAGACAAGAAATCAGAGTTTGAACTCCTATTTCTTGAAACTTTATCTTCTGATCCAATTCTAATTTTGAACCACTAAAACCTTGACACATTACACTTACAGCCTGGACTCCAGCAGTAAAATGGGAATTCAGGGAGTAGCAGTCAAGACCCAGAATTCACTGCAAGACCCAGAATTCACTGCTTATTGTGAAAATTGTGATCCTTTGGCTTGTATGGCTTTCACTGTCAGGAAAGCTGGCAGAAATGCCTAGCTTGATTTAACCCCAGGGAATTTTAGACACGTTTTGAAGACATAATAGTTTGGATGTTTGATTGGTTGGCTGGGTTGGGTTTTTTGTTTGTTTGTGTTTTATGGGTGGGTGGGTTTTGTTTGTTTTTGTTTAATTGTTTGGTTTTGTCTATGGCTTTTGAGGACAAAATTTCCTGGCCACTAACACTGGCTCAGCACATTCAGTGGAAAATTTGACATAGACAAATAGTCTATTGCTACGTGGATGATGACACATAGTCTTTAGTGATTTTTAAGTACACACACCAATTTTATGCTGCTTGACAACTCCCTATAACCTGATAGTTAACCGAGCAAGATTTCTGAATCACTGTACTGGGATTTATGTCATAATGCCACTTCGTGTCATGAGGCCTGGATTTACAACATCATCAAATCATGGTTTCAGTTAAAAGACAATCACTTTTCAGTAACAGGTCATTTTCCCTCTTACATGCAAAACTTACAGCTTTTGTTTTGCAGAACCAAGGTAGGCTGTGACCTAGCTCTGAATTAAGGCAGTTAGTATCTCCCTGAATCTATAGCTGCACACATGCTTGTGACAAAGTTAGCAGTTCCTCTTATTCTGTGAATGGCTTCTAGCAATAAACCCGGTAGAGAAGACATTTAATTAGCTGCTTTAAGGCACAATTGTCTCATTCACCAAAGGTCAATTCACACCTGCTAACTACTCTTCTTGGAGGTGAGCTATACTTAACGACCGAAAGGCAGAAACGGCCTAGGTGTGACATACTTTTGTAAAAACTCACCCTGTGGATGTGGCAATGCTCTCAAAAGAGCCCCGAGCACTCCACCTCAGTAGCGGATAAGAAGCACCATCGTTTGGGAAGCATTTCGGGATGAACCTGGAGTGGATGCTGCCTCTGAACATGAATGCATGTACTCCTAGGTGTACCTAAGGAAGAACCCACGTGTATACACATATTTGCCTTTATAAAGTTTGTACGTGTGATCTTAAAGAGTCTGGAGACAATCTAGAGGGTTCAGTATCAGTGAGAAAGCCCTGCAACTTAGGATAGGCACCCAGCTTCTCTCCTCTCTTTTTGAGACAAGCTCCATGGCAATGAATCAAATACTATACTCCAGGGGTCTTTCAAGTAAAGTACATAAACAAATGACCCATTTTCTACACGGAGGACAGGAACCATAGTAACTACTCCAGGCAGTCTGGAAACTACTCATAGCATTCTTAACTGAATGACTTATGGAATATAATATTTAAGACTGCAAAGCCGACAGAACAGAGGCTTGTCAGCTGCTTACTGCACTACTGTGCTCCACCTTCCTCAGAGCAGGCACAGTTATCTCCTCCCCTCACTAAGGAAACCATCCCAGACCTTTTCCCCAAGTTCATCCTGTCTGCATATCCTTCCACCAGCTTCAGTGCCAAGAAACATCTTCCCATCATCTGTATACCTCACAACAGGAAATCCCTTAAACCAGACATTACTACAAACAGAAGACCGTGGGATCTGCTCTTCTGTGGTGGTGTGCTCTTTACCATTATCTCTCCCCCAGAGCATATTCAGATCCCACTACCAGGCAGCTGCATTGTTTTCAAGGCCAGGTTTAGCGCTCTCCCCACCTTACACAATAGTGAGTGTGACTGCACATACCTCACATACTTGGACCTCTGTAGTTGCAAATGCAGGCCAAACTCTTTTATCACGGGGTTGAACATAACCCTACAGCTTTACCATGTTGGTAGATTCTCTTCTAGGCACTGAGTCTGTCTGCCTCTGAAATTCTGCTTTCCAGGTGCCTGTGGGTATAAAATGCAAGGCATGTTATTCACCAGAGGAGAATCACACTGATTCCACATTATGAAGAGGATGCAGAGACCCATCAGCTGTCAGATCTACCCAAGCCAGCAGACCCCAAGTTGCAGAGTTGAGCCCTGTCCAGATGCACCACCGTGAGTGGCTAATAGAGCACTCTGCTTCCAGGCACCAGCTGAGCCAGCTCAGACACCCCCAGTCTGCTGTAAACTGTGTCCTCGTCGAGGTTTAGAGCTGGAGGCAGGGGAGAAATGCTGCAAGGCTCAGGCCTTTAACGTGGGGCTCTTCCTCTGTATAACTCCGAATTTCAGTCAATCTGAGCTACCAATGCTTTTCCAGAATATCTATGATAAGACTACCACTTATTTCCTCCCAAACCCTAGCAGATGCTTTTTGGTATGTCACCTAAACATACAATGTAAACCAAGATTCCAAAGTGTAAGTGTTTTTATTTTGGAATTCTTACTTATTTAAGTTAATGAAACAAAAAAATATACATTTATTCTACCACTACTAGTAAACAAATAAATAAATAAAAAAGCAAAAAGCATACTCCTGCTTAATTCTTATTCTAATTACAAGTTCGGGTGTAGTGTAAATTTTTTCCCTTGGCATTATTATGAACCTAATTTCCTTAGAAAGTCCAGGATAAACAATTCCAATATATTTTGTTTTAATTATCAGGGTTTAATGGGGCATAATGAGTCTATGTTGAGTGGTGCAGAAAAAAAAATAATTTAATGTGTGCAAAACTACTGAGTGCTCCTAGCTTGACTGTGCATATTTCACCTATTATAGGGCACCACTGCGTTAGCTAATCTTCAGTGTGACCATCATTTCTTTATTAATCATACTTGCTTTTCAATGCAAAATTTCCTTTTTTTTTTTTTTTCCTGGCATCTAAAATGAGAAGAAACCCATTATATCCTGGAAAAAAAATATGGACAATTCTCTGAGTTGATCAGTGAAGGATGCAGCTGACACACAGCTGATGGTGCTGGAAGCATTTGTCATATCACAGACAGAAGACTGGAGTGTGCTGGATGCAGAAGCTGCCTCAGCCAGTCTATTCCAAATGCAGTCCTTCTCCCAGCATTACTTGGCAGTGAAAACTTCTGGCTTCAGTTCTTAGGGCCCCTACCAAAAGAGGCATAGATAACATCAGATGAAGTCACCATTCAGAAATTACCTTGTCTGGATTCTCACTGTAGATACATTTTCCTGCTCACAACGTATGGTTCCTCCAGATCTAAAACACCACAGACATTTTCACTCTGCAGTGGAAAGTGCAAACCAGCAGCCTGGGAAATAAACTATCAAAGAGATTACAACCCTTTATGCTTTCCAAGGTCCCTTTGCCAATGGCACTGAACCCTATGGCTGGGTGTGGCTTATGCAGCAGTTAGCACCACCTCCCTCACAGATTTCTATTCCATTTTACTAGGGTAAACATGTACTAAGATCAAACACACACACACCCACCCCAGAGACAGAAATTTTACATAGGCAGAAGATGATTTTGGCCATTTGCCTGGAAATTCTAAATACAAAGCAGTGTGGTCAGCATGTTGATGATGGGCTGTTCTGCAGAAAGGATGAACACTTCTATTCTGCTATGCTGGGCACACACAGCAGGTTTGAAACACTCAGTTGTACTGGTGTCCCAGTGTCTACACCAGGTAGCTCACACCCTACTACTTCAACACATGGTCTGCTGAATGAAAATATAGGAGCCCTATCACAGCCTGTTTCCCTGTCTTCAGGTAATCAAGCCTCTTGCCCTTAACAGAAAGGAGCTTCCTCACTATGCCACTGCCTTTCCCAGCCTGGACTGAGCACCAAGTCCTGTGGTTTAACTGCTGTTGCCAGCAGCAAGACTTCCCCTTGGAGCTCTTTTGACATTGGAGTGTCACATCTCTGCTGATAGAGGAGCCTCTGCAGCCTTCCAGAGAATCAGCTAGGCAAGAGAAAACCCTTCTCTGCCCACAGATTCATGTATGCCACCCTTTCTTTCCGAATCCTTGTGCTCAGGCTCCCGTGCTCCACACATTCCAGGCTGTGGTCCTGATGAGCACATGCCTGGCCTACACATATGGGGTGCAGCCTTCTCATCCATATATTGTATCTGTGAGTAACAGTGTTTCTTAGATCCCGCCTTTCTAATTTGGTGGAAGTTTAACAAAGGCATGCCAAGATATTACAACATATATGAAAATAAGGCCTTTCACACCAAGGAAATTGAAACATCTCAGGTATGTTAAGTTCAGGCTTTGCTACAAGCACCACAGAGGGCTTTAATCTCTACAGCTAACTCACATGAGAGTTACAAGAATCTTCAATGCAAGGTTCACTTCAGGAGTAATTACTGGATCCTCCCTGAAGGGAAACACATGTGTTCTGCTTATCCATTATGCTCTGTGACATGGAATCAGGGCATTTGATACACCACTGGGAATGTCCTTTCTTCTGGAGAAGTATTTGACTCATGACTCTATGAAGGAGGTTCAAATACAACACAAAAAAAATCAGCCAAATGTTACATTTATTTAAAATTTAACATTTTATATTACAAATTAAGTTAATATACTCCAAGTGATTGGGATTTAAATAAAATAAAATTTATTACAGACATCAGTATTTACAGAAAGAATAACATTTACATAAATATTTTTTTTTCCTTTTTTAATCTCATTGGAGTAAAAAAATTCTCCATGAAGTTTCTACCCACAGGAGATTCACATTCTGTGAGAAGTCAGCCTCCTTCAAGGATTAATGGAGACAAGAAACCTAACCACACTAAAGTTACAACTCAATGAGTTGTCTAAGGAACAGCAATGTGCTGGTTACCTGCATTAGACCATAGCAATACCCTTCCAAGTCAATGCTCTGTTCTTCAAGGAAGAATGGAACCACTGAGTACCTCCCATCAAACTTTCCTCAGATACAGGACCAGGCCAGCATCCAGCAGGTACTGATGGACCTCCAAAGCTTCACGATCACCTTCCTTCTTGCTAAACCACAGGGAGTATGACCCAAGCTTAGGATCCCATTGCACAGCCACTGTACAACAACCTCTGCTGCCACAGAGCCTCACAGCCACAGCAGACCATGGTGAAAGAGAATGACTTTTATAAAGAAGGGGATAGCTGATCCGTTATTACACAGAGGTGCAGCTCGGAGTTGGAAACAAAATTTGCTGATTCCCAGACAATACTGACTTATGTGTTCTCTTCAATTGGCAAGCAATTCCCAGGGGGACTTGCAAGGTCTCCACATTTGGTACAGCTGCATAAAGAACAGGGTGATGAAGCGTGTTTCTGGGTAATGCACGAGCTGCAGATGGTAGAGACCTCTGAGATTAGCTCTGGGCAAACACTTACCATGAAAGCTCTGTGTAGGAGTCTATAACCCCCACTGGATGATGCAGTCAAAACGGAATAAGGTTGTGTTATTAAGAGACCTGCACCCCATCCTGGACTGAGGCAGGATACCATGCCTCTTAAATCGTAGGATATTCTGAGCCTCAATATACAAAACAAGACCTTAATTTGTATGTTCAATGTGTCTCAACTGTTTCACATCACAAGTTCCTATTTTTAGTGGTTTCCTCTGGTGTACAGGCAGTCAAACAACTCTCCATGCATGTCAGAATACCCTCCAGAAGCCGGTGGCTCTTCAAAAACCAGTCTTAAACACCTTTCCACACAGTCATGGTGAGTGGAGAAAGATCTGAAGCATTGCTGCGTTTCTGTCTTTCCTGTCCTGTAAACTGAAATGTCATCTCCCTTTGTATCTTCAGTGGCAAATGGGGGAATGAATCCATGCCAAACAGACGCAAAAATGTCCTGCTAGCGACAACCACACCTTGTTGCTACCATGTCTTTATAATTTTTAAGGACCACATTCTCTTTGTCATCAAAGTAGAGAAGATTGAGAGACTTCAATTCATCTGGCACACAGCAGGGCGTGCTGACATCTTGAGACAATTTGAGTGTATGGACTATGGACTGAACTGTAGCATGGTTTGTTGCATTTAGACTTTCCCCCAAGGGGAAGAGACAGGATCCTCTGCAATAAAATGCATTGTAACCACTTGGGTAAATAATCCACCCTGACCAGCCAATAGCACGGAAGTCAACGTAGAGTTCCCTTCGATGGCATGCTGTTACCTGGCTTTTGGCAGAAGGGATTAAAACAGCTCGAGGTCTCCTGCTCATGCTTGCACTGCTGCTTTCGATGATCTGAGTTTCAGCATCATTTTTGTAAGGGTTCGTTTCTGGTTCTGAAAGGAAATTGCGTGTTATTCTTTCTCAAAATAAATTAATGCCTTATGTACAGTATTCTGCCCGAAAGTCTATTCCGTAAATATACAATCAAGTCTTCAGAGTAGATTTTAAAATGTCACTTAAATCATGAAAGTACCAGAAGGGGTGTGTATTCAATTGTCATTTCAGCCATATTTCAAAAATTGCAAAATCCTGTGTTTCATTTTGTGGCCTGAAGCCCCAGCTCAGCAGAAATATAAAGGGAAAGTCAGTGATATACTAAATACAGTCTGTGAACTCTGCAGGCCCTTTTCAGGACTGAATCTGGTCAGAATGGCATTAACAGTCTTTCTATGGTCATTCCTACAACACACCATGCTGAGCAGTGCTAACAGAGGGTGCAGATCACAGCCTTTTTCTCTCTTCAGTATTCTCCTCTCAGGAACTCTATCCATACACTTGCAAAACAGTGTGTTTCTCAATCCAAGGCACCGTATCCTACACGGAGCTTGAGGTTTACTGCACTGGGAGCTGGGATTTCACCATGCAACTCCTACCCAGGTTCTTTCTAATATGCAAATGCAACGTTTACCAGACAACCCTGAGAAAAGAGAGCAATTTTTGCCACTCCTGCCATCTTTTGCTCTTTGGATTTATTAGGCTCTAAAATCCAGCCTTAGTTGTTTGTGGGTTTTCTAGAAGGGTAAAACATTGTGCTTTGTAATTTAAAGGATGAGGGCGTTGTCTATCAAAGTAGCCTTTAGTCACAATGCTACTGTGTCACCGGAGTTAAACAGGTGCTTAGAAAACAGTCCAAGAACAGAGATTTAAATCGCTTATTTAACAACCTCTTCCACTCTTGAAAACTGCACTTAGTAAATCTACTTATAGTTGCTTTAACAGCATTTTCACAGTTTTTCAGGTCACCGAGTTGTTTGGGTTTTTTTTGGTTTNTTTTTTTTTTTAACCTAAGTCTAACATACAATTTTCATGCAAACTTTCCCATCACAAAAATATTAATGGTAATTAAAATAAGTAAATAAAAAACCCACAAAAAAATAGAACTCCCACCGACTTACACACACAAAAAAAAATAAAAAAAATAAAAAATCACCACCCCAAACAACAAATCGCCAAAAATAAAACAAAACAAACAAAAGCAAACAATAAAAAAAAACCAAAACAAAACAAAACAAAAACCTCAAATTCTCACTATGCTTTATGAAAATTTCCTGCAAACACAATTTTTCTGAGGGGAGAGGCAACTTAAGATGCTGAGTGACTGGCTAGCAAGAAGTACCAAATCAAACTCTGATCATTGACAAAGCAGAACTTCAAACCTGTTCAACACTGCAAGTAAATACTGAGCTTAGGTATATACATGGGACAGCAGAAGGTACCAGAATATAAACAGGGAGCTCATATTCTAAAGCAGAGCTACTGCTCTTGTGTGAACTTACTTGTGGAAGAGGGTACGAAGCTGGAAGACCTCCTTTTGTTACTGTTGGTGAAGAGGACGAGGAGAGCATTTCTACTGTCCTGCAAAACACCTTGGCTCTTAGCAAACTTAACCAGGTTGTGCTCGATTCTATTGTTGAATACGTGTGTTGTAATTATCAAAAAGCCATGGTTGGAGCTGCTGTTTCCAACCCACTTGGAAACCTGGTAATGCAAGGGAAATGAAAAAATAACGGTTTCAATATTCTTGAAGAATTACAATTAAGCTATGTCTATATTAGGAAAAGGGAAGAGGCAACAGGCTACGAGAGCAGAATATCATATATTATGACAGAAATGAGGTAACTGTATAGCTGAGACTCAATTGAGTTTAATATTTAAACCAGTAATTCAGCATTTAAAAATACAAAATACAATATGCATTCCCCAAAGCTACATTTACAGGAAGGTAATTAATTTCAGAAAATTTGCTAGTGAATAAATGAATCCAAGAGTTAAAATTAACATTAAAATAAATCCTCTCTGACTTCAGCAAGGATGGGGTTTTTTATAGCAATCTTAGAATAATATGAACTCTCCAGACTTTCCATACCATTAAAATTCATTTAAATCTGACAAACATGACATTTGAAGAAATTAACTTGTAATCAAGCAGATTTACTTTATCTAATTGCTATAATTATGGACTAATAGATAAGGCTGGGCCATTCTCAAGCAGGGCTATCACGATTTAAGATGCAACTCAACCAATAACCTAAGCATGCTGATCAGTCTGATCATAAAGCTTAAGCAATGAAAAACACTGCCCTAGAGGACAGACTGAAACCCAAGAAACTGTATGTTGTAAACCACTTTTTTTTGGTGTGTGTTTTGTTTTGTTTGTTTGTTTGTTCCCCTCCCCCCCCNCCCCCCCGTGGAAAGTCATTCACACACTGTTACAGTTCAAGGATATCTACAAAACAAACGCTGAAAAGAACAAGTAAAGTTATCTACAGAGGAAGTTAGATGGAAAAACAATCCAACCATTATAAATGCCAGAAACAAAATGCTAAAGCACACTGCACGTGTCCTCTGTAGTAATGTCACCAGAATACGAAGGAGAAATGAAAACCTACTTAACATACAATCAATGTCATCTCCTTTGACAGCCTAAGGACTAAGGTGTTTTAATCACAGTGACATACTTGGCCTGATGTCCCTCCTATCGACTAGGCTCGGGTTACTCAACTCTCATCATACCTCTGCTGCTAGCAGAATATAAACACTTCTCCTTTAATTCTGGTAGCACCAAGTGTACTTTTAAGTGTAGAGAGGAAGCTTCTTTCTGCTGCTATCCTTCAGTTCGAATTGACTACAACACCCAGTGTAAGTACAATGCTGGAGTTATGAGCTGACTCTAATCTTAAGAGATTTACAGTTAAAATGAAATCAGATTTCTCTTACTGTCTGCGTGACGTTGAATACTTCCCAGCCTTCTGTGTACAGGGATAACAATCTTGATGCAATGAGAAGTTTTTTTTGTGGCTTACTTCCACTCTCCAAGAGCTCGTACACTTCCACCTTGATGAGAGAAATACAGCAAAACAGTAAGAAACAAAGCCAATTGTTCTTCAGCAAAAGAAGTAGTGTGAAGATTATGCAGATTTCTGCCACATCATAGGCACTAACACTGTAGTATCACTATAAACCTGGCAAAAAGGTTTTGGACAGTTTAATAGAAAAACAAGTATCACCACATACATCTACTTCTGGATGCGTTCAGAGGCAGGATACTGGACTGTATGACACTACAGAAAAATATCCCGACCATCCCTTGTCTTTCTATTTTGAACATCTTATACCATGAAAGTCTTCTGTTCCTCCACATCTTTGTCTTCTTGCAGAAGTCCAACCCTGCCTTGTGCCAAAAGAACAGATATGTTGTATGTCAGAACCCTCACCCGTCCTATTTTCCCATGAATCCAGGGTTACTATTATTATTCTTTTAGAGCAGCTCAAGAAGATAAATTTCAAAGCATCGACTCCCAGAAAAGTGCGATTTGGTTTGAGACAGGTCTGACATCGGCATCTCTGGGGGGAGCTCATTGCCATAGTGCAAAGGACAGCACACTACCAAAGCCAGAACCTTGCATCTACCTCTTTGCGTGCTGACAGCAAAGGAGTGAGGACAACGATCAAATAAAAAACAAAATGAAGTAGGATTATGTGGCAAGTGGTGGCACTCTTCGTTTTCAGCGTAATTAACGATAAAAGCACAACTGTTTGACTGAGGGATTATTTCCCCACTTACTCTGCAGAAGTGACTGAGGGATTATTTCCCCACTTACTCTGCAGAAGTGTTTCACGTCAGACCTTCTAAACGCATGTGTCCTCTTCAGCTTGAAAACCCTGAACTCGGCTTTCAGCATCTGCTCGCCCTTCTCCATCGCGCTGATGTCGAAGTAGAAGTGGTACCGGTCCACGTGAACTGGAAAAGAGCCCTCGTTAGGAACAACG
>VWZY01011171.1:114930-151308 GCA_013399075.1 Chloroceryle aenea
TTTTTTTGATGGCACACTGTGTGACCCATAACCATTCAAGTAGCATACAAAAAAATTGAAGAAGTTGTAATTGGAATTTCACAGAAATCAAATAAAAGTCTTACAACCCACAGCAACACCCATGGTTCTTATTGCAAGAAATAGTCAGTTGTAGTCTTCATCCCATTTATATTAAGATTTCTTTTAAAGAAAAGGTGCTGATTTTTGTATTGTTTCTTCTATGAGGTAGATGGCTCTTTCATTTAAATAGTGTAAACCAGAAATTAAGTTAGCTCTAAGCCTGCAACAAGTGCTGCACCCCTGACTGCCCAAGTCAATTATTAAATCATGAATATGAAGTAATTCCTCATTTTAGAAGACAAACAGTAAGTCTTTGAAAGGAGAATGGAGGCTAAGTGCACAGACAGGTGCCTTTCTTCCACAAAGGTCAGCGGAATTCTGGTTTTAGCCTCCAGACACCTTCACCATTTGTGCTCCTATGGAAGGTGCAGAGATTACGCAGAAGTTCTCTGAAGACGCAGGACTGTGCCACAGGCATTTTGGACTCAAACTGGTGCAGTATCTCCTGAGTGCTCGCCTCACCATCCACACGGGCCTGGAATGCTATGAAGTTACGCATACCCACGAGCAGTTCATCGTACTCCGTTGAACATGGGGCTGGGGCAGGTACTTGCTGATGATGCTCATCTCCCTCGTTCCCTCTCTGTTGTGGTAAAAGAAGGTGGTTTCTTACCCTCATCTTAGCTAATAAAGCTGAAGAGTCTAGTGCACCGGATGATGATTCTCCAGATTTTCCATCAAAGTGCCCGTTGGAACTACACTTCTTTATATTTTCTTTCTTTACAGTATCTGCATCCTGCAAATAAACACACAGACTATGAAGGAAGCTGGATTTTGACATCTACAGAATCTGCTAAACAAAATCTGCCTGCTGCTTAAACTTTAAACACACACGATCACTCAGAAGCTACTCATTTGAAATACACAAAAAGGAGGTAATATGTTCTGGCCTCACTTTAGAACTGAGGAATTGAAATAAAAGCATTGCTGATCTTGAGACAGATTACCAGACCATGCTGCAATTTGTAACTGCTGTATCTAATTAGACTTCATCAAGATGCTGTATCAAAACATGATAAATCAAATTCATCTATGACTAAAATGTCTAGAATTCTACATAATCATATGACAAATGGTTATGACACATCTGTAGCTTACACCAGATTTGTTGATAAATCAGAACATTTCACATATATCAGTTATTAAAAAAGAACTGTTAGCTTGTGTCTCTTACCTTGCTTTTCTTTGCAGGTGATGCACAAGTTGAATGTGAAGAAAGCAGTCTGGAGTTTCTTTTTTGACCAAACCGACTCCTAAAAACCCACAAAAAATTAACACCGTGAACCATCCTTTCCAAAATGATTAGGATTGTTCTGCCAAAGATACTGACTGGGTTTGCATTTTAGGGTTCTCAAGAGCCCTCTGCCAAACTCCCCGTCCTCTACTGTTCAACAGTAATGTTTTCTTTGTACTTCAGAATGGACTTCCTAGGCTTGTAATATGCCTTCATGTCTTTAATAAGTATAAAACATGAAACTCCACTTTGATATATATTACTGCCAATGTCAAATGAAAAAAAAAAAAAGTCCCTAACATCCTATGAAACTTTTTTTTTCCAGAATACAGTGTGAGGACTGAACTTACTTTATTCCTGATGGTGCACCTGAAAGACCACTCATGCCTGTCCAGGTTGGCACACCAGAAGCAGCTCCTAAACATTGCTGTCGAGAGACTTTCAAGGCTCTTAAGGCATCTTGGGCCACTCTGTCTGCTTCTGCTTCCACCAGCACATGATCTGCACTGGAAGCTTCCATAATGACATCATGCTTCATAACACTGTGTACCCCTAAAAACCAGTAGACACAGAGAATGTGAAGGAGGACATACATTAATTTACACGGTTATCTGTAAAATTAAATATTCACCATTTAAACAAATGCCATTATTACATTTTTCCTTTTTCGGGTTTATTATATTCAGTACATTAGTATCCTAATTTCTAATAGAAAACCCACCTTTCTATCAGTTAATCAATCAATGTGACAGCAAACCACCTCTAGTGTACCAATGAGGGCATTATTCACTACGTACCTGGCAATTATGTGAGTAAATTGATCATTTCTATTGCTATGGACAGGACAGACAGGAGTGAAACCCTTGTGCACATGAAGGTTGGTTACATCCTTATTTCCAGAAGAAACACTGCATTACTTCTATATCCAGAAGTGTATCTGGAAGGCTGCAGATCTCTCTGAAATATTTGTGCTAAGGTAGTTAGCTCATTCATAATCAGAGCATTTCAATGATGAATATTTTTGTTTCACTAGAGTAACCTAACAGATAAAATATATTTTGTATTGTAGCTCTAACATCAGAGTAACAGAACTGCTCCTTCCCCCCCTACATAAGTTTTATATACCTCTGTTGAAATTGTCTGATGCTGTTGAGCAGCCAAATAACAATGGTTACCTGATTTTTTGAAAAGTTTATTCAAGATGTAATCATCACTTTTCTTTGACTCTTCCTCCTCCTCTTCCCTGTCCTCCCTTCTGTATCGCTTTTGTTTCACTAGATGAGGAATTCGTTTGCCTTCAAATCTGGCATCTTTGTGAAGTTTCTTCTTAGACTTATCTTTGTGGCTCTCATGTGATAGAATATCCACCCTGTGCTTTGTTTTTGAGGTACATTTATGATGATTATTATCTAATTGCCCATCTTCAGTTTTAGCAACCTGCTTTCCCCAAGAGCCAGCTGCACCACACATAAGGCTAGAATCTTCCTTGACATTGGCATTAGCTGCTCCACGTACTTCATCAGCCACCATGGTGTTCACACATTTGGCAGGCTCTGAGGACCCTGCGTCACCTGGCGATGACTGGGACATAGAGTTGTCAGCAATTTCCAAGCTTTCCTCCTTCTCTTTATTTAACGAATTTATATTAGTAGCAGTTTCTGCATTATTTTTTGCATAGCTATTTTGGTCAAAGGCTTCCAAATTTCCTTTGGTTTCCTCATTTATCTCTATTGCTTTAGAACACGAATTTGTCATGTGGGTGGTTGAGCAGGAATAGGACAACTTGCTGTACTTTGGTGGGCTGCTTTCTGGAAGATGGAGATGTCCTTTAGAACTGTCATTATCAGATGGCTTTCCAAGTTTCCGTTTCAACTGACGTTTTGTGACTTCAACATCTGAACCAGTACCTGAAGGATGAATTAAATTAGTATCCATTTATCAAACATTACAAATACTTTTTTTTTTTTTCTTCTTTTAAAGAAACAGAAAAAAAACCCACATACCTGCAAAAATTGCACTTGTTTCTGTCCCCTGAGACACATCTGGGTTACTCAGGGTAAAAAGTTCATAAAGGTCATTGGATTTGAAAAAGCGCCTCTGCTTTGGGTCTTTCAGCACTCTGTTCGTTAAAAACTGTTTGAAGATTTGTCTAAAGAAGAAAAAAAAATACTTTGTGCATGAAACAATGTCTTGCTATGTTTTAAGTACTGAATACAGTACTTAAGCAGAAAACTGTATAAGCACAAATGTTACCCTGCAGAACAATTAAGCAGTGGGAAGATGATGGTAGTTTCCAAAAGACAATCTTGAGTTAGTAACTTTCAAACAACCAACTAAATCGTTAAACACAGGGATTTATTGTTTTGCAACAGCCCCATAACACAACAGGTAACCACCATTCTAAAACGACCAATGAGATATCCCTTAACTAAGCAATAAATAACTTCACAGCTAGATTTTATATTTTTTCCTCCCCCATTAAAATTAAAAAGCTTGCATGTATTACAAGAAAACTATCAGAAAGCTACTGACAAAAAACCCCAAAAGCTTCTTAAAATTACAACATTTTAATGGTTCAGTTGGTTGGAGGAATCAAAAGCAGCAAAGTAACTCAGTCTGATATTGATGACTGGATGAGAACCACTAAAAAGGAAAATCAGACTTTTTGTTAAGAGAAAGGGAAAAGTCCATCTGCAGAGAACTGAAATTAACAAATCTGGAGAAAAACTAAGCTGCAAAAAGTCTTCTAGTACTGGTACATCTACTTCTCTGCCATGTTTGTGCTACACAGCAAGTTCTAGGCACTGTTCTCCCGTACAAAACCCACATCCATATATAAAACTGGAATTCAGTCTCAGTAAGCGTTTTTATCATGGTTTTGGCTCCGCTGGCATTAAGAAGGGAAACTATTTGTAAACCTAACTGAAAAAAACTAAGTTTAAACATAGGTCCCAGCTACTGCAGTGTACCTGTCAGAAGACTAAAGTTTTTAAGAATTAACTCGGCTTCATAGCTTCCTGCAAGGATTATCACAAATTTTCAGGGAAGAAAAGACAGGCAAAGAGAAAAAGACAACTTGCTCTAAGTTTAAAGTCCACTGTACTGTTCTGGAAATAAATTTATTTCTGATAGCTGTCCTGACCCTTAAAGCCTACTTCCTTGATGTGGTCAGTGTTGTTCAAGCACAAGTACACCAGAGGGATGCAAGCCAACCAACAGCGGATGCTTTGTGTCCATGCGGTAAAACAGATTAAAAAAGGCACTCAATAAGCACAGGTATTTCATTATTTAGAGCTTTTCATTCATCTGCATTTCCAGAATATTCCAGTTCTAAAGAGTAATGCCAAGACAGAGGATTCCCATGTACATTCATCTGGAATTCATGTGTATGAAGCTAACTACTGAGAAAACTGAATGGGAAAGGAAAACAAAAAGGTTTCACTGATTTGGAAATAGAAGCACTTTAAGACTTTAGCTACATTTTGGAATAAATAATGTGAATATCACTGGTGATTCTTGAGGTTTAATTCTCTCATACTAGAATGATTTAGGAATAAAATCAAACTGGGTTTGCAGAGTAGTAAGTGAATGTTTGTACCACATACTTCTTTATGTATCCTAAGGACAATATTGCTGATTTCAATTTGCATTTCAGACTTGAGTCTCATATTCTGAGTAAGGGGATCATTTTTTCCGTTCTAGTCTCTCATTTACAGTGAATTTGGGATATACTGGACACATCTGCTGGAACAAATCGATCAAGGTGTATTTATGATGTGGGTCTTGGAGCTAGAGAGGCAGTAGCAAAGCAGTTGGGAGTCTAATACTAGAAGACCTGTTTCTCAGTAGACAATAAGTTTTCTGTGATGTGTCCAGCGTGATCAAGGTGGGGGTTACAAGCTGTGTGTGCACGTGCACAGGTATGTCACTGTTACACCACCTCAGATTCACTGCAAATGTCTTCTTGAGCACATGGTTGTATCCAAGAAATCATTCTGACTGACCTGTGGTATATCTTCTCTTCGATAGTTCCTGCAGTGAGAAGCCTATACACAGTCACCTGCTTCTTTTGGCCTATTCTCCAAGCACGTTCCCGAGCCTGGAACACAAAAGGTTTGGTTACCAGGCATTAGCCTTTTAGACATGTGTTTGACAGAGAGCTACCAATACCACTGTTTCAAAGCTAGTTTGGATACTGAACAAATAGCTCAAGTTGTTACATAGCTATGGTATTTCTACAACATTAGGACAATTAAGTCAGCAGGGGAGGAAAACAATTTAGAAAGTTTATATATGTAAAAACATAAGTCTCCAATTGTACCAAGAAATCTATGCAAAAAATCTCAAGAAACACATTCTGTTAAAATCAGAACTCCTATCTAGGATATGCACTTTACATAGACTTATTCCAACAGGGATCTGTTTCACAGTGAAGCTTTAACATATGCATTTCCTTTGAACTTTGCTTCTTTGTCTTAACTGAAAGTTTTCCTATAAACATCTTGAACCAACTGCTGAAAACCAGACCACTCTAGGTCAGACACACACACACACACACACACACACACACACACACTTGTAGATCTCAGAGATAGGTAGGATTTAAACCAAAAATAGGTTTTTCCTCACAAACCTGTAAGACCCATATACTGTTAAGGGATGTGATAAATGAGTATCATCACACCATCAGATAGACAACAACTTCTTTAAGGTACTGGCTTAACAGCAGCTTCTGAGGGCATAGATACCTATTATTTAGTAACAAAGCCAATTTAAGAAACACTTGATCTCCTTCCCTTACCATGCATTGCCCCCATGAAGAAGTCTTGGCTGTTCAAGAGCTCGAATGGGTGTACTCTCCCTTTAGAAACATCTAGTTTGTTTGTTTATTAAAAAAACAAAAACAACCCAGGCAATTTCAACTGTTTGTTTGGCTACACTCTAAACAGGCTATATGAATCAACAATATTGAATAGTGGTAGGGTATAACAGCATAAAGGGGATGTGGTGGAAACCACTTAAATTGCCTTTGCCACAAGAGTAATCATAATGTGGAACTGCACCCTGAGCGACTATTGCTGGAAACAGCAACTTAGGGAAGAGCAACATAGTGATTTAACACTATTTGAAGAGATAAATGTCATTCTGTCTTCAGTTTTGTTTCAGCTTAGCTGGTAAATGGAATGTAATGAACCAAACTCACCTGTGTGTCAGTACTGGGATTCCAGTCAGGATCATAAATAATAACCCGGTCAGCACCAGTCAAATTAACTCCAATACCACCAACACGAGTTGTTAGAAGAAAAATAAATATGGATTTGTCCTGTAGCACAAGAGAGAATTAACTAAAGCAAAGTACAAGATGAGGTTTTTTTGTTTTTTTTTTTAATTTCCTGCATTCTATTATTAGCGTTATCTGTCCTTAAAGATGTAAAGAGATCCAAGAGAAGGAATACATTTCCTTGTTTGCTTAGTATCTCTCTTGACAAATAAAAGTAGTTTGATCTAAATTTCATTTACTGTTGTCCAGTAAAATTTCTTTTCCCGTTTTAAACTGCATTCTTTTTTTCTTAGCAGAAAACCCAACTGTGAAAAAAAGATGATTCCCCCCCCGCCCCCGAAAATGTTTTCATTTGACTTAACTCCCCAGTTTTGTGTCTCAGATGTGAAGAAGTAAGAAGTATATTTTAAAACAGATCAAAAAGGAATGCAAGAACTCAACCATACTCACTAATAGTCATTAGTATATAGGATGCAACATCTTACCTCATTATATTTTGTTATAAGAGGCTGTCTGGAAGCTATTGTTGTGGTGCCATCCATCCTGAGGTAGGAATAGTTTCTGTCTCTTACAAAGACTTCAAGTATCTGCAGCATCTGTTGCGATGAAAAATAAAACAAATAATGAAATCCAGATGTGAAGACTGAGCAACCGTCTGATCAAGCGTTAAGAATTACTGGTACTAACTACAGCACTAACCAATCAAGCGAGCAAGATGATGAGCAAAACCTTGTGAATACTAAATGAGAGAAAAGTCATCAACTTATGTAATTGGGAGTGGGGGGTAGGGGAGGTGTGTGGAATTGTTATTTCACTGCTGAATGCAGGAGTAAAATGTTTGTCCTCATTTTGGAAAGTCCAGAGCCATGGTCTCAAGACAATTAACCAGGTAAAGGGTGAAGCATTACAAGGGAATCCAGTGAAGCAAGACAAAACCACAAATACAAAGGGAAAATAAATGAAGCTCACTATGCTAGTGGCCCAAAGCACATGGGTCTGAGGATTAGATGTGCACATGCACTAAACAGATCAAACAAACTGGATACCAATTCCATCCCAAAACTACACAGCAGTGACAATAAATACATCACCTACTGCTTCAGCCTAGCATTATATGGGTACAAATGACACAAGCTTTGACCTGGTATATTGAATTTGGGCAACATTGCCACAACACTGTAACATTCCAGTAAAGCTTACTGACCTTGGGAACCGGTCTCAAAGACATGAGTAATTTTGGTATTTTTTTTAAACAAGATGTTAAGTTTCTGAGGAGGACATGACAAAAGGTGGTTCTAATTACAAGTCTCATTGGGACACACAGATGCACTCTTTCAGTTTTAGTAATAACTAAAACAATTAGCTCATCTTACCTGTCTTGACTGAGTAAAAAACAACACTCTGTGACCTTGTTTGTGCCATATTTTCAGCAAAGATTCTACCACTATCATTTTTCCAGAACGTTTCCAATATCCAAACTGCTCCTTTTCCTCTACTTCAGCATCTGGTACACCCTTCAAAATCCTGGGACCACCAGAGAAGAGGTCAGGGTGGTTGCAAATCTTTCGCAAAGCTACTAGTCCTGAGAAAATCTAAAGAACACAGGAGAAAAATATTTTAATTTTCTTGTCAAATTACTTGTACCTATATGGGTTGTGGTTGAGAAAAAAATCAGCAATGCATTAATCAAGACATCATCAAGAAGTCTGTTTTCAGTAGTGGTTTTCTCTTTAGAGAAGCCAATGGATGCTAACACTGGTTTCATGGAAGGTTTTAGGAAAAATCATTGCAGGAGAAGGCCAATGAAATTTTATGTTCTTGTGAGTCTGGTGACACTGTTAAGAGAATTCTGCAACAATTTCCACCTTAGAATATTAGTCAATTTTTTCCTCCTCAAAAGGAAAAATTCCACTGAGTTTGTTACTTTAAATTATTGTGTCTTGACAGACCTTGAGGACACTAAATGTACCCACCAGAATGCTTGGTAACAAAGAATATAATTGAACAAGCATATGAAGTTGAAAATTACCATTTCTGATGCCACGTAAGAGTTCTGTTCAACTATTCAATAAAATCACAAGTGTTATTTATTCTTCTGATAAAATGTGCATTCATAAAAAGGAACTAGCTTGAAACAGCAAATTCCTCAATCTTCTATCACTACAAGTTGGATCAGCCTGCACATAATTGATGCTTTGTTTGTACAGTGAGGTTTTTGTTTTTCAGCTGGGATTCACTGCTGTCATCACAAAACATCTGATAAAAGCACCAACATTTACTGTTCAAAATTTTCAGAACTCTAGCAAATATGATAGCCCCTTCTGTAATATCTTAGATAACTTTCTGCAGAGTCTTACACAAGCCATGTCTTGAAGGTCAAGATCCTTAAAGCAGTTTTCACTGTGTAATTAGAATGGCTATACACTTAAAAAAACCTTGGCTGCTGTACCTTTGCAAGATCTGGGAAAAAAGTCACAGTGATAAGGTCAACCTCTGCTTTGTATGGCACTGCAGTATGCACGGCTGTATGGACTATACAACTAACTGGAGCCACCGGGGTGAGGGGAGAAGGGATTTCACAGTCCCAAAGACAAGGAAATGTGGTAAATTACATATTATAAACAAAACATATTACTTCTCCCTTTACGATCTGTATCCTGCAGCTAAAATGCAAATAAACCCAACATCCACTGCATGCATATGAAAGTCAAATAGATCAGATATGTGCAAGTAGGAGTCCCAGGGTATGTACATCCTCACACTTATACTGTGGGGATAGAGGCGAAAGATGTCGAAGTGACCAGTACAACAATAACAAGGATGCTCTGCTACATGTTAAGACTCAGTGAAAACAACCGTTACAACATGAAGTTATCAAACCTGAACAGTACTTTCAGGACAAATTACTACTTTCCTTTGCTTCACTTTTGCAGTTGGTTGAAAGCATACACTACAGGAGGTCTTGCAACAAGCCATAATTTGTTCCCAAGATCACAAACATATTGCAAAGCCCACTGTGTTTCTACTTGAATCTAGTCATGACTCTACATATTCCATGGAACATTTCTGAGAAAAAAAAAAAGCAGATCAATGTTTTTGCTTCCTTTTCTGCTGCAAATCCAGCTAGAAGAATGCACAGGTCAGTCCATGACTTTATCCATCAAACTTTATCCATTAAACTTAATTAATGCCAACCTGCATGTCCCCATTGAGAATCTGGTATACTTCTTTAGAGTTGATGAAATTTTGATAGACTTGACGCTGCTCATCTGTCAAACGGCAAAAGAGAACCTACAAAAACAAACAAAGTGCTCAAGCCCAACCTATAAACTCCAAATAAGAGTGAATTTTCAAGTTTTATAACAGGCTACAATAGAGCTTCACAGATGTCTGACATACTGAAATACTAAGTTAAAAGATACTGCATAGAAATCATTAGAAATAATAATAAATAAAAGAAATAGAGAATAAATAATAATCATTAAGATGGGTTTCAGGAGTATTTTCTGTGCAATTTCTCAGTGTTTATTTCTTCCCCCCTCAAACTGCTCTAGTTTTGGAAGCGCTGCCATTTTGCAGTTTTAATGAGGTGACTGTGAAATGTTAGCATTCTCTCAAAGTCATGTTTATAGGAAATGCTTTCCATTGTGTGCCTGTTATGTCCCTTACAACTTGCAAATTCTCAGTACCTTATGGGAAGTTTAGCACAAGTAATCTGTTCTATCATTAGCCTCTGAGACTGAGCATATAATAATTTTTCAGATGGCCTTATGGACTAGAATGGAACAAAACACTTTCTTGCATCCTTGCACAGCACTCAACATTATGCTGTGAGCACTTGCGTAGCGCTCCAAGACTGACAAGAGCAAAAACCAACTTTGTTTAATCTGTTTATGACTGCATTCTCTAGAGTAAGTAGCCCAGACTCTTTCAAGTACATATAAATTCAAAATTTGATTAGAAAAGATCATTAGACTGCATAGCAGAAACTGTGACCTACTCATTTTGTACCTTTCAGCACTGTCTTACAAAGACCAGTATGTCTATTTCTCTTTTAGAGAGAGGAGACAGGAAGGGAGTGAGGAGATGACAAGAAAGCCTAAATCACTGAAACCCAAGCGGCAGAAGACTGTAGTAATTACTACAAGTGAGTTTTTTGTAGGAATTTCAGTTGTTTAAGTAATCCTTTCAACCTTCTCCACTTTGAATCAAGATATTTCCTAAAAAAATATCCCACGTCTTTACAGAGCAAATGCATTTTAGATCAAAAGGCTAGCATTTTAGAAATTTATTAGCTTGTAGAAGCTCAGCTACCTTGCAATATGAACAACTGCCATCAAGTATTTCTCTGCTGTTTGCTGCCCAAATCAACCTTTTTACAGCAGGAAACAATCATTAAAGTTTCCATGAGATGCACCATAGGAAACACCCCACAGACAATTCATTTGTATATACCTGTGACCTAGGAGGATAGCATTAAGTAGACATCTGACTACACTTCATAAGTCCTTTTTTTTTTTTAATATTTGAAATGAAAGTGTATCTGTATAGACCCTGAAAGACTGACCATTTAATACAACACAGGTGAAACGAATATGCATCCTGAAAGCTCTACAGCTTATCTTTAGATATAACAGCATTTCATCTGCTATTAGCACAGGTTATTTCAAAATGTCCATGAAAGACAACATTTTGGGGGGAAAGAGAGCTCGCATTTAATAGTAAAGATAACACACCTGTTCATTTTTATCTGGAAGAGAAAGGGTCATTTTTACATCAGCCTTCATTCTTCGCAGCAAGTAGGGGTTTATGGTGTCCCGCAACACACAGGCACATTTGTATGCAGTTTTTACCTGAAAAAGGAAGAAAAAAGAGAAAGTTGTATTTGGTTTTGCTATTAAATTCAACAGCAAGAAAAGTTAATAATATGAAAATGCTGATAAAATGGTTTACGATTGATGTGGATCTACAGTTACATATTCAACACATGTTGCAATAAAATTCACGTCAGCAGCAATACCATTGAATAAATAAGTCTTCCTTTGGATACCATTATGCATCTTTTCTAATTTAGTGGACTTGAGAAGAGATCAGAAATGAGATATTTCTTTCAGAAACCAATACAAGAAGTGAGTATAAACTTGCAAAAACCAAAATCCTCACAGAGAAACTGCTAATACATACGCTGAAGATCAAAAAAGAAGCCTGCAGCAACGATGGTTACTAGACAATAACTGAAGATTAATGCCCGTCTGAGGCTATTAAAAAAAAATCGGTACAAGAAAATCCCCATGATCACAGAAACTAAAGGTCACTCTGGCCTTAAATGGAGCATATGGTTCTATAATGGGTAATGGATGTGTGAGAGGGTATTAACTGTAGATAATGGCTAAAAATACCTTAATTTCTGTTAAAGCAAAACAAAGTATATAATAAATTATTGATATATGTAAAAACCAAATTGGCTGTCCAATTTAGGATATTACTAAGCTTCAGACAAGGGAAGAATTTATACTTAAAAAGAAAACAAAACTTTAGCAATGTATGTGTGCAAAACATTACAAAGAATATTTAAAAGGATACATGTTTAGTAGCATTTATATGAAACTTTGAATTCAAAAGATGTTTAAGTCATAAATATTTGAGAACCACAACTAAAAAGACTAATTGACATATTTATTCAAAATAATATTCCAAATAATTTTTGCTTTCAAAATTTAATAGTTTATCTTCTTTCAGACTTCTAATACCTACTTTAGATTTTTTAAAAATTAAAACAGTTTTCAGTCTGGATTTAAGGATTCCTCTATTGCATCATTTTGCCAAAGCTTGATATCAAACAGGAAAGTTCTATTTAAATACATCAAAACATGAGATCAGTCACCTCTTACCACCTTTAACTTATCTTTATATCAAAGAATACTTCTAATGATTTTAACTTTAGGACTTCTGATAAGAAAATATTGTGTATAAGTATAAATGTTGAAAAGTTCTCGTTTAGTTCAACAGTTCTTTTCACACATGTATCAGTAAAACACATATGCAATTCTCCTGGGGTTTATTGTATAGACCACACAGCATGAAGCACATTAAAAGTCTGTTTAGAAACAATGTAACTGTTCTCTTCAAGCAAGGTGATATTTTTGATGCATTTACCTGGACTGGAGAGGCATTGGAATATCCTCCCATGGTTATTGGAACAGAAAATTGCTCCATGAACACAGGTAGTGTTCCCAGTTTCCCTGGGAATATAAAGTCAAAGAGTGACCAGAGCTCCTTTAAGTTATTTTGCATAGGGGAGCCAGACAAGATGATTCGATGGGGTGTACGGAACTGTTAATAAAAAACCAAAACAAAACACAAAACAACACAAAACCAAAATAAAGTTATTTTCATGGTTCATGGTGTAACCTGACTATCATTTTAAATTACATAGCCTCATATTCCTGAAATAAACAGCTTTCTGTAATATATTGTCCATAAAACATTAGCAGAAAATGAACACTAGCAACTGACATTTATCCCTAATGGTAAATTACTAAGCAATTTACATGTCGGGTTTTTTTTTTTCTATACTGTACTTCTGTAAATTAACTGCTGTAAACTCATTAAAAAATACTAACTAAATAAAATAGTCAAATACAGACCATTGCAATTTATGCTTTTTAATCTTTACTAACGGTCAAATGTGTACTCTTATGATAAAGTAATACAAGCTATTAGATTTTGGAACTTCCCCCCAGAGTGCTTAAGATTTTTCATTTATTTTTATAAAGTACCTGTTTGCATGCAAGTGTGACCGCAGCATTTGGATTTCGGATTTTGTGACCCTCATCCAGAATCACATAATGCCAGTCACATCTGTGGATGTCATCTTGCATCAGTCGAATGTATGAATAAGATGTAATTAAAATTCCATGGCATGAAGCAATTTCATGAATTAGTTTCACCTAAAAGCAAAAGGTGAGTGTTGTCAATAACAGCGAGATACAAAACTCAGACCCTACTGAACTACAGCTTGCTGCCCAAGGTATGGTACAAAAAGTTTTGAAATGCAGATACATCATTTACTTTGTAAAGAAAGTGTGGGCAAGATTTTGATTGTACGATTCTTAGCTCATCTGTAAAAGAATGAAGCCCTTGAATATTGTGTTATAATAGATCAGAATTTGACCTGAAGTCTGGTCAGAAGGAAACAGGAAGTTTTTCTGTTTAGTGTGTGGTTTTCTATTTTTATTTATTTTTTTTTCTTAAAGGCATAGTCTGAAAAAAAAAGATCATTGAGTTTTTGAGCAATCAGTTTCTTCAAGTTCTCCTATGTTCACCCAACAAACCCAGATTTTGTGTACTGCACTCAAGAACTAGAATGTTAGAAGAAAATTAAACTAGTGAAAACCTGAAAAACAGCCACAGAAGTTTATTTGGGTAATGCTAAAAATTATGTCCAACTTTTCTCAATAATAGAATTAATACATTTGTTATCAATCTTCAAACTTTGTGCTTCTCTTGTAAGCTATATACTTTTCCCGAGTTTTTACTAGCCTTTATAGCTGTAAATTATGTAGGGCAAAGACAGTCTTTATCACCTTACACAGCATTTACAGTATTCAAGACTCATCTTTCTTGCATTTACCCTCCACATATAAATTGGACTTAAACAGAAGATGATGGGAGGTAATTCTGGATGAAAGAAGCATACCCAATGTAAAAGACAAAAAAAGTAGAAACACCACAGAATTTTCTAAAGGAAAGACAAACCCCTTATTACTAGATGTGGCTTAAAAACAAACAAAAAAAAAGAAAAACCCATCTCTCAGATCATGTTAAAAAGTCCACGATCTCTTATTGTAAAGTTTCTTACTCAGATGCACAACTAAGATTCAAAAAAGCTATTCTGCATTTCACTGTTCAAGAATTTCTACTTTCTGATTATCATCTACTGATAAAACCATGACACATTATTTAATGCTGACATCCCAATTCTCAAGAGAATATGTAATCTTTAGAACCATTTGTATTACAAAGTAAGATTTCTAGGCAGGTGTGAGCATCCAAATCTTAATTCTACCTGGTACACTGCCCATAGTCAGCAACTATCTCCTAGAGTCTCAGCAATAGCATATCATAGAATATTGTAGACATCACTACCCAAACACTTAAGACAAATCATCTCGAGCGATTTCAAATTAAAAGCTTGTAAAATATGTAACCTCTCCTAGTTTTTGCAATTAATAGGGTATGTCTGCAATTAGCCTGACTTACAGAATGCTACACTGTTGTCATTAAAAGATGTTTTGTGAAAGCGCTGCTGTTATTATGGAGGCTCAAGAGACCAATCCCTCCTAGAGGGCAAACAGTGGACTAGTAGAAAACAACAGCCATAAATCACATTGTCAGGTAGCAGAGAGAACAGAAGTGAAACACAGGCACATGAAGACCATTCACTGTAAACATACCACAGCAGAATCCTAGTCAGGATTTACTGAACCTGTAATTAATTAAAGTTTCCTTCAAGCTAAATTTTTAATAAACAAGGATTTGTGCTGACAATGAAGAAATACAACACCACAATTTTATCAACTCACACTACAACACTTATTAACTCTCATTTTACTACATTGGGCACTTTCTCAGAGATGACCTTCTCTTAGTTGCAGCTCTTGGAAGAATTTTAAATATTTTAAAAGATAACAGATTTTAAATGATGATAACAGATTTAATATTGAATACACACAGTTTTGAGAATGTGGCATTTTAGAGCTTATGGTATTTTATTATGCATACTTTAATTCACAAGTCCTATTTAGTTAGATTCAGGCATGTTTAATTCCCTCCCCACCCTCCAACCCCCGCAGGAATTACACTTTAATGAAGTATTTCAGAGCATGCACTGTTAAACTAAAAAACACTCCCCCCAAGAAAAATAAAACCAAACAAAAAAATCATCAACGAAAAACAAACCACAGAAACATAAAAAGCCCAACCAATAAAAAAACCCCGAACACCTGAAGACAGATAAATCCTACTAACGTCAAAAGATTACACAGTGGCTATCTACCTCTGAAATTCTGAACTCTGGCTTTTAAAATATGCAAATGAATAGAAGAACATGTAAGTAGATGGAATAATTCTGATCTTGTAGTTCTGTTCAGCACAGTATTGCATGCCTTTACAATTCAAGGACAGTATTTTTTCCTAACAGAGTGATAAATTAATAGTGTTGCCTTGTCTTCATTGAGACACATGAAATGTACAAAGATTGGAAGATTTTTGGCAAGCACCATATCTTAATGGTCAAACATTTATGTTTTATTTTAAAGGACACACCCATAAGCAAATGTGTGGGGTTTGGGTTTTTTTTTGGTACATTGCTGTATCTACAAGTGTTTCTGAAGCTACAAAACCAGGACAATTCGACTGATACTTAGAGAAATAATGTTTATCCTTTTTTTAGCAGAAAGTAGTCTTTTAAAAAATATTTTAAAAAATATTTAAGAGGACTTGAACTCCTCTATAATATGTAGATAATTACCATATTTAAATAAACAGAAACATGTATATTAAGACTGAACTTAAAAGAACTAGACTAGTGCTAACTACAAAATTCTCTAAATATTCAGATAACCTTTCAGGCAAGTGTGAACTTACAGAGATAGTATCTAGTCACTTATACAACCATATGTCACTTGTGAATTAAAAACACATTCTTCAGCAGGCTTTTCACTTCTAATAACCAACCATTAAGCCCACAGATCTGTAAATTCAACCTATAAAACCTCTTCATTACTTCCCTGCCCCCTACAAAACAATCTAAATGGCACCATGAAGAGGCTTCAAAAGAACACATTACAATGTTTAATAATGTAAAAGTTGCACTAAAAAGAGCTAAAGCACTTCCTACGTATTTAACATGAATGCTAATTCTTGTGGCATGGTACTACCTTAGCTGAGCTTGGTCCTTAACTCAGAAATAGAGCATTTGACTAAAACAGAGGTTCCATATGCAGACACTCCAATAACTGTAACCTCTGCAGCATATTTTCTTTACGTGTAGATTGTGTACTCTATTGTGAGGGTAGAAGGTCTAAAATCTTCAGTGTGCAGTCATTTTCAGATAGATGGTTCCACCGGTGCAAGCATCATGACTGATAACTGCTTCTGAGGGGTGCCCTATGCATCCAACATTTGAGCAGAATAAGGGAATGTAAAGTCATGGCTTTAAAAATATGTGATTTCTGCTGAGAAGTACTGTTAAGCTCAGTGATATATGTTCTAAAGATAAAAAAAATAAAAGTTCAGTCTTGATTTAAAAAAAAATACAGCCTCCTTCAATACGTGATTTGTTAAACCAAGATAACCAAAGTTCATGTTGCCTCATGTGCCATCAAAAGTTCTGAAAGAACAGGCCAAGCTCTTTGTACAGAAAACTTTTTTTTTTCCCCCTGCAGTTAAAGCGCTTTCTTTCTCCCCCTTGTCTTCTCTTCTATATCATAAGAAAAACAGCATTTATGATACACTACCTTAGGTTTACTCCTTTTTTTTCCCCTCTCATCCTTAGAGGTGTCTTGGAGCACTTGATATTTACAAGTCAACTGAAGCTGTATCAGATTTGAGTGTAAACCATAGGACCACAAGACATATTTAATCATGAATGTTGCACCTTGTTCAAACTGGAATCTGACTTAACAAGGGAAGACTACTACTTAAATTTGGTTGAGATTAATTTCACACGGTCAAAAGACAAAGAACACACGTTCTTATGCAATCCAACCACAATTTTCTTATTCATTTCTCAAACTCAAAATTTATGCCTTATGCCAAAGCACATGGGCAGAATGGTCCCTGAATGAGTATTACAGAGTTAACATATGCAAAAGCAGTCTCCTGTAATGCCATAGGTTATCAGAGGATGGAATTGTCATGAGATAAGTTCAGCACCAATGCATTTACAGAAAGAATTTATATTGAAAAGAAATTCCAGGCAGGAGGAAATCACATGTTCCATAGTATGTGTGATAAATTCAGTGTACAAGTGTTATTTACGCAAATAAATGAGTAGTAAACTTTCTTGCAGGTATAAGGACAACTAGAATGGGAAAACTTTGTATTTTTGTTGGGGTGGGTTTTTAAAATTATTATTTATTTAAATTTAATCATAAGCTTGCTCTTCTCTGATTAAGAGGTATGTAGGAAAAAAATGTTCATCAGGTGAAGACCACATTAGCAGTGACACTTGCTTAATACATACTGTTGTAGCTCTCAGAAGAGGAGGCATTAGGGCAGAATTAGAGAACTGAATCTAAAGTGATCATACGGTATACAAATTCTTTAATTTTAAGCTGTTGGGTGGGCATTTGTAGGAGGACAACAGGAAGGTAAAGCTCCGAAAACTATTCCTGCAGATGGAAAAATTCAAGGCATTCTGTCAAGTGCATTAATTAACAAATACCCCAAAATAAGCACACACGATTTAATTTAGAAAGACATGTGAGTATGTTATTGAGGTCAACAGACTTTTAGAGCTTGAAAATACACCAAGTTAATTGAACAATGGGAATCTATTAGCACATTAGAGTATGCTATTTTGGTTTTGCCATGTACTGTAACTGCATCAATTACCTCAGAATATGTTTAATCAAAGGCAATTAAGCACCATATCATTTTAATATTATTGCAAGAAAAATAAATAAATATTTAAAGATAAATTTTAAAATACTTTGCTGAATCATGAAAATCCATTTAAGCATCTGAAATATGAAGCCACAGGAAAACAAAAATCTCAGTTTTCCTTGCTTTGTTCCTGCAAGGTACCAAGGACTGAAACTTCAGAGAAGTCAGGCTTGTCAATTTAAGAAATAGAATAAGTACACACATACTAAGAGACTGGCCAAGAATATTAAAAAACAGAAAAGGCACTGCTTGAAAAAAAGAAAACCATCAAAGGAACACTGTCATTGAAGAAAATGAGGCTAGGTGATATCAGCCACCACAGTGACCAACTGAAGAGAAACTGTGCAAACAAAATGTATTAAATATTAGATCAATGACAAACTGATGCATGGAAGTGTGAGGAAAGAATTTATCACTACGAGAAGCTTGTATGTGGTGTACAAGTAGTCTAGCCATTAACTTCTAGCATGGACTACAGTACAAGCAAAGATCAAGCAAGAAACCTGTAACGATGTTTAATTTGTTCAGACAACTCTATGATGTAATTCATATTATACCATAATATAAATGTACTCCATGTCATCCCCTTTTTGTTCAGTTTCCTAACAAATCCATACAAGACAGTGAACTTTTTGTTCTGTTTTAAACGATCAGAGAGTACAAGCTTACACAGAAGCAGTCAGTAGCAGGACATATTACCTTTCTCTCTAGCCTGAAGAAAAAGAAAAAAAGAGAAGCCTCTGGAATTACAAAAGGGATGCCAACCATTACCTTTTTGTTGGTATAAGAACCAGTTTCATGGAGAACAGCAACTCTAAATGGAGGCCACCAAGTATGGAATTCTTTTACCCACTGATGCATCACAGTAGCTGGACAAACAATCAGTGTTGGACCCAAACCCTGATACCTAAAATAAAATATTCAGAAATAAAAACAACCTTTAGCATGAAATAAATAGTCTCTATTAAGTAGCTCATTAAAATACGCACATACTAAAATGACACTCTTGATAGTTCGAGTGGAATACGAGAGCTACGGAAATTAATTGGCACTTTGTCTTTCTGGAAGTCTGTTTTTTAAAGGAAGATGAAAGGGGTACTGCTATGAGAACCTATCCACTGAACAGTTAACGCATGCGTCTATCAAGATAAACACAGAAATAGAAAAGCTCCAAACAATAAGGCATAAGGGAACTTCCTCCTGTGGTAATACACATAGGGTTTGGGTGATTGCTGTTTCTAGAAGAGAAAAAAAAATCATTAACAGAAGCTATTTTATTACTTCTATTAAAAAGAATGTGTAGCTAGAGTCTCACAAATGGATTTACATACAGGTGTTCTGCTTCATGTTGGTAATATACTGTACTATTATCACCATAATTTACAGATAAGACAAGGACTCTAAAGCAGCAGAATATATCATCCATGGAAGCTGAGGTCTGAGCAGGGCTTAAACTGTCTCATAAGTTTCTTATTCATTATCATATGGCTGTTTCTGAGAATTACTGAGGACATCTGAAACAAAGACTTTTTGTATATCAAATTCAGAGCTACTCTAAGGTTAAGAAGAGAAGAATCTCTTGCACAACATCCAAACAAGAAATATTACCATCACAAACACACCAACAATTATATATGAAATATACTAAGCAGTGGTTGCTAGTAAATATTTTTCAAATATATTTCCCCTTCAAAAAACAGAACAAAATGACTTTGCACAATAGAAACAAAGGCAATAGCTACAGTTATCACATACTGATCTATGCCTGGTCAACCATGTACCATTGAAGTGGTAGTAACTAAACAATTCAGATGATCACCGCATACATTTACGATCAAGTACATATAGCAATGAATAAGGTTTTCCCAGGCACCAGCAATACCCTGCTTAAAAAAAAATGTGTTAATGCCTTCAGAAACTGCTGACATTAAGAAAAAAATATTCTTTATTAAAAGCTTATATGGATGTAGAACAACCACCTGTATTGTGCTTATCTCTTTCATTATGAAAAAACGTAACAACCTTACATAGTCCAATTAAAAAATCTACCAGCAATCTAAGGGGAAGTTAGAAGTTGAAGATGCAAAAAAATAGTTTCAGCTATGCTTTGAATCGAAATAACCACTGCTGCTGCTCTTAAAAATATTTATAGCAAAAAAGCCAACTTCTCCAGAAAATAATAGCTTTTCATTCTTTATGAGTACTAAGAAATTACCTTTGTTTTTCCCTTGGTCTGTATCAAACAAGCTCACATGTTTGGTTTATCTGTTTTGGGTCTGTCCTCCCCCCAAACTTACACAAACTTACACAAAATGTTCACACTTCCTTTGATCAATTTTCAGAAAATCCATCCCACCTCCACTCAGTTTTGTGCAACTTCTTCTGTATCTAGTATGGCTCTAACTATTTTACTAGTATGGCTCTAACTATTTTACACTTGCCAACATTTTATTCTTCTCCTGAGAGCTTTTGTTTATTTATATATAGAGTTATCTATTTTTTTCCAGTTTGTGCTGTTTCACAAAACTAAACAATTCACACTTGTGGTTGCTACACTTAGGAGGCATCCTTCATTCTCCTGATCACTGCAACAGATTTGCTCTGCTGCCCATTCAATTTATATTTGTTTTCCTTGAAAAAGTGACACAGATAACATTCCAAACCAAAGTCATACTGGTGCCTTGTACCAGAATACTAATAATGCCCTGTTCTTACCCCAAATCTGCTTTCATGATGTATTCCGCCCCTTTTGCACAGCTGCACTGTGCTAGTAGCTTATGTTCAGTATTATATATGATCAATATATCCAAATCTCTTACTCCTGTTTCTTCTGCTTTATAAAACCCAAATTCACAGCAAGTATCCTTTATTAGTTCTTATTTAATTAGATGTGATTAGAATTGCAAATAGATCTATTCCTGAAACTTACTACCAAGAGTTAGGAAGCTGTAGTTAAACTACCTTTATAATCTTTAAGTACTGGAAAAAATTAGCATAGAAAAACATGTTGCATTATAACCAACAATATTGCCAAGCACTGACAAATCATGCCTTCAAAATAAAGCTGAAATGACAACTAAATCCTAGTGAAAATAAAAGAACAAGAGCAAAACAAGTTTTCTGGGCCAATGGATTTCATTTATGTAAGCACTGTGGAAATTAATCTTTCTGCCACTCACTCTAAGCCTTACTGTTTAATGTATATTATTGTATCTCAGTATTTTGAAGAGCACAGATAAGTAATCCTTGTATAAACTTTATGGAAGAGTTTCTCATCTGATCTCTCAAATAAATGAAAAAAGTCTGTAGTCAAAGGTAACATCATTAAATAAAATAATGCATTTAGAAACAAGCAAACTTGTGGACCCTCACAAGCCCTTCAACAACAGATTTCAAACTAGATACAAGACTAGAGATCAGTTACTTGAAGTTTGATGCTGCTTTGCTTTTTCTTGTAAAGGGATCTTTGGTTTGAAAGCTGTTGCTTGTTCTGTCTTGGCCTAATACAAGACCTTTCCTCCCTATAAATCTTGCTTCCCTTATATCCTTACACCAACATAGCTGCAACGCTTCTGATGCCTCATATGACATTTGGCTTTCCCCAGCTGTACAGCTCAATAACTGTTAAGAGAAAGACATTTAATTTTTTTATAATAGTTATACTCCTTTTAACAAGTATTTCATTACATCAGCTAGTCTTCAGGCTCCTTCAAAATCAGAAAAACATTGGAATCAGAAGTGGTTTACAAAAGGAAAATTCTATTTTGTTGACATTCAAAATATTAAATTTTATCTTCTATCAGTGAATTTTTCTGCAAAAGTACTCTTTAAAATGAGTAGAAATTGTTATGATAGTAAATCCATGGGAAGAAACTAACTTAATGACATGCACTAGCCAAAACCCAGAACTGAGCACATTATCTCACATGTAGAAAGAACGCTGAAACTTAGGGGTGCAATTATATTTTGGGCATTTCAAAGTTTTACTGTAGTTTCACTGGAGTATCTTAAGCTATAACTGTGGAACAATGTCAAGAGATGTTCTTGAGGGATTTCCATCAATGCAGGGGTCCTCCAGTTGGGGAATGGAATATACCTACACCAAATAATCTGTACAGTAGCATCCTTAAGTCAGGCAGCCCTAACAGAGTAAATCAGCTAGCCTGAGTGAGGGAGGACTTGGGAGTTTTTCATATGAAAGCTATCAGAGAAAAGACAGTATTATTTTCTCTTTAAAGCATTATTTTACAATTCATGTATATGCTGAACATAATGTAAACATACTTCCATATAAAGTTAATTATTTTTTGTTTAGTATAATACTAGGATATTTGCTTAATTGCACGTAGTAATTTACACTGGGTAAACAGGCCAACAGAACTAGAAAAATCAAGTATTATTAATGCGTGCATTTGGAAATCCAAGGACACTAAACAAATATCTTTTCCAGGAATTTCCCTTATGAAGAAGCAATTTTAAAACATTGTTTCATAACAATAAAGCACAAAACTTCTTGTAAGAAAGTCCAGTCACTCTAACATAGTTTTGAAAAGCAGCAAGAAAAAGGAGATGGAAATTCTTCTGTATAAGTTACTGGTTTTACCATTACTACTATTTTTTGGCATGGCTAATTCCCTGCCGATCAGAAACTCTTAACTGCCATTGCAAATCATCTTGATACTTCCTGTAAACCATTTATGTGGTTGCTTGCCAGAACAAATATTTTAATGTAAAATTTAATAAATGGAAATAAAGGTATTACATCCAATTTAAAATTCCATATTGTGTAAACTATTGATATTAATGCCATTGAGTTTGTAAACAAGCCATTTGTGGAAGCTAACCTTAGACACTGTATTGACCCAAAATATCTAGTGCGGCTCATCTGCAAAATGAAGCATCGATGCCTGGAATTCATTAAAAGTGTTACATGTTTAATTTTTCCTGCCCTACAGCTCCATTGTCTCGTAAAATTTTTCCTTTGATGTCCCCCACTAAAAGAATTAAAGGAATATTGTAATTGAAATGTCATTAATAATTCACAGGACCCTCCTCCACCAGCAATACATCTGATGAAATATTAATTGAGCTCCACAGACTGACAGTCTGCAGAGGAGCACTTGCCTGTAATTTGAACCACGAGTCCTGATCTTGCTGTAGCTCAGACCTGCCAAGAAGGCAATTATCTGGATGGTCTTGCCCAATCCCATCTCATCTCCCAGAATTCCTCCTGCCTGCTGGCAGTGCAATTCCCAGAGCCACCTAACACCTGTCTGCTGGTACCTAAAACAAGGAAAAAGAAGATGGCAAATGTTTGATAATACAGATAATAACAGAAAGTACTCATGAATTAATCATTTGGTAGGGTTCTTATACTAGTCATAGTAACATGCTGGATGTGTGTTTTACATGACTGCTGTATTTACTAGGTCATACATTTTTGATGCATTCAGACATTACATGTGACTTTCATTCTTTATGCAACACTAAAACATTCTAATTAAACTGATAGTGATGGTAATTGCAGAGTATTTTATTTCATATATATTTTAAGTGTTAAAAGCAACTTGGAAAGCTACTTTAACAAAACATTATGTTTCCAGAAAAGATGACATGTAAGGGTCTAGTAAATCATATTATTTGGAACATACACCTTGAACTGAAAGAAAAGCTTGACCTGTAAGGGTTAGCGCCTTTATAGTCCACTGTGAAAACTGATCACATCTGCCAAAGCATGCTTTCTTTTTACATTAATTCATTTAATAATATTTAGTCTCTTTCAACGAGGAGAAAAAGCCAATAAGGCAAAATGTTTTGTAAGGTAAAACAATAGACACTATTCCAGTGAATAGCATGCAGCAGAGTGTTATTACATGAGAGTATCAGGGCAGTTTCTCCTCACAGTCATTCACTGGAAATTGTATAAGCAACAATGTAAAATAGATTCCAATTAAAAGAAGTAGACTACAGAGCAAGATTTACAATGGCAAACTACAGAGGTGGACTAAAAATTAGGTTAGGACTTGTTTTTTTTATAATGTTACAAAATAGTGAGCCCCCTAGAAATAACACACCATTGCGTGGGGGTTAAATTAAGAACAGAATAAATAAGAAACAGTATATTTAAGTTACAGTTAAAAAAAAAAAAAACCAAAACACCACATTTCAGCACTTGTAACAAAAATGTTGCCTGGTCTTCCAAAATTGTTATGTTTGAACTGTAAGTCACAGGAGCAATCGTGCTGTGATGCATCCCTCAAAATTCACCACAGTAGCTAGTAGAGTTTAGATGAACTGATGCTGAGACAAAGCTGCATTTCAGATGTATCAGAGAAATCACACACTAAAAGCAAATACTGAAAAAAAAATGTTTTCTTGTTAATACAGACAGCATTCTTTCAGGCTAAGTGCACAGAGTGCAAGGCAATGTTTGTAAATCAGCCTTGCTCGCTATGGTTTTGTTCTGCAGCAGCACCAGTGGTATCCTTGCAGAATGTTCCAGAAAGCAGGCAGGTACATAGAGATGAAACAGACAGTCCACTTTTAACAGGCTCACCAAAGAACAGACCTTAAGGGTCTACTGTTTCTAGTACGAGTGAACTTCTGTGGAACTCAATTCAACTGTGCAGCAAGATCACTTACAGTATACTGCTCTACACCTCCTTGGGTCAATATATTTCCATGTTTTGTACTAAACTTGCTCAGAACTCAAAGTTTAATGTCTATTGACCATGGGCCTTCCTACATTGGAGATTTCAGCATTTAAGCTACAAATGAGATGAATCATTCAATGGAATTGATCTTTCTAACCACTTAAGAAGTTCAGTCAACTGACTCATGTTTGCAGGGATACCCTCCTTCATTACCAAGGATGGTATCTCTAAGATTAATTTTCAGTTGTCTGCTTTATTTCAATTCTCTTGGAGTTGCTCAGACCACACATCCGTTCTCAGGATGATTACTTCTGGAGTACCTTTGCATAAGCAACTGGAGACCACATATTGGTTGCCAGGACCATACACAGTCAAGTCATTAATTCAATTCCGTTTCAGAGTTAGTGCTTTCCTTCTGAGGAACTGCAGAACAACAGTAATAATTTCTTATTTGAGGTTAAGACTAAGTGGTCTTGTTGGAAGGCATGCTCGTTATAAAACAAGGCTTTCTACTACACTAATTATAATATTTGAGAGGGTTAGCTTTTGAAAGAGAAGATGTTTTCCTGATGTGTGAAATGTTGCCAACAAAAATGAACTCAAGGATATTATGTATGGAAGTTAAGGGAGAGATTATGGATGAACTTAATTTGTCAGATGCTAGCTATTTTGGGCTGCCTTTTGTAAATAGCTTTTTCAGATGACCTTAGACATGTGACTGGGCACCATGGTGTCAAAAAACTGAAACAGAAAGCAGTCATGTCCAAATCTGTAATCCAGCATTAGGTAATTAAAGACTGAATTGTAGAGTGTCTTCCATCTACTGAATGAATTAAGAATGCACTCTCCATATTTTAAAATTTTGCTGGGCAAAACATTCAAGACTTTTGTAATATGAATCATAGTTACTTTGAGTTGCTATTTAAAGTTGTCTATACTTCTTACTGGCAGAAAATTTCACTCACTCCATCTAATCACAGAAACACCTACCTTTCATTTATCACAACATGCCAGCATCTTATTCTTCAAACTAAAGTTATTCTAACAATCTGCACCTGTATTTTCATGTAACTGTGCTTTGTACTCAGAACAAATTAGTTTCTTTGAGGTTTGATCATGGAGCCTTTTTTAAAGAAATAATGCCACAGAAACAGCTGAAGTAAAAGCTGACGTTTCATTCACTGAAGTAAGAGCTACAGCAAAGGGTATTCAGAAATCACCATGACAATTACTACTAGTATTATTAACAGCATATAGCTGCCTAATATTAAAATTAGGTACACAGTACATACTTAAAAAGCTTTTTGAAGAGAAATCCTGGCACTTTGAAACCCTCTTCAAATTCAGTATCACTTTCTTCAGAAAGTTCCTCAGCTGTTTGATGTTCTTTGTCCTTCAAACGTTCTTTTTGCCACCTCCTGGAGGGACACAAGGAGTCAACATTCAATTACTGCATAGAAAAGATACATCTGAAAACAATGCTGAATTTCTGATCAGGTAAAAACCCAATAAAAGTGCATTGTCTGATGTCATGATTTAAATAGTATTTATACGAAGGAGAGAATTATGCAGGTAAACACTTAATATCTGACATATTAAAAGGTGCATGCACTCCTGACTGGTTAAAAGCTGTCAGCATTTTGTAGCTAGCTAGTTACAATTTGCTGTAGATGCAAATGCTAATATAATGGAATCAACAGTTAACACCATCAAAAACATCTGGATACCTTAAATTCCTAAACCTCCATTAAAAATCCCATTAAAATATCAATAAAGCTTAGGTATTTGAAAGCTATTTTAGTAGTTTCACCAAATACTTAAATAACTTCCTCCACCTAGAGAAATGTGCAGCAATGTATAATCTTATACAGAAAACTCAGTTGGAAACATGAGCATCTTTGGGATAATGTGCAATCTGTTATGCAATCATTATTAAGAGAATGAGTTTTTTGAGGCTTGGAAATTACAGGGTGATTCTTGGTCTGCAGCCTATTGTTACTTGAATTCTAGGCAGGTTAGAGAATTACCTTCCTGTCCCATTGTTCCCCATCCTTTTCCAGAATTACCAAAGAATCTTCATTCAACATCCAAGAAAATGATGGACTTGTTTTAGTGACCCCCAAACATTTACCTCTAATACTGAAGTGGATGCTACTGCTAGCTGGGCATGCACTAACCAGTCAACAGCACTTCACTGGTAACTTAAATTTTGCTGGAATTTTCCCACAAAAGTGCTATTCACTGCAGACACACTGAATGTGGTGTATAAACTGACAAAATCCCTACAGAAACACACAAGCTACAGAACAGATGGAAACATCCTTATGTTACTGCCCCGGATGCAGCAAAAAAGCAACCATATCTCATCTTATAAAAAGGCTGAAGGAGAAGAGCTGATAGCCTGGAAGTAGTGGAAATAAATCATGAAGACCAAAAGTGTTAAGGTCCCAAAAAAACTTTATATTAGTAGTGATGCAATAAAAAGAAGCAAATGGAAAATTCAGGCCAAAACAAGTTAAACTGCCTGACATTGAAATCTACTGCATTAAGTGACAGTCTCTCAAGTGAGATGCTGGAAGGCTCATCTGTCCAGCCTTTTACTCTACATTGAAAAAATCCTGGAGAACATACTCTAGAATAGTCCTGTGGTAACTGGATGGAGTAGGACTTAAGGGATGCAACAGCTTTCCAGTATACTTCCAGTGTCTGAATGACAAACATTACAGGTGAATGAATAGTTCATTTCCCTCCTGCTAACATTTACTATTTACCCATCACACAAATGGCTGCTTCTTAGCTTAGGCTGCTCCTGTAGGAGCACACACACACACACACACACCCACACACACACACAAAAGGCAGGATAATGTCTTAACAGAGTTCTAACAAAACAACAAAGAAGCCCAAAACAAATAAAAAACTCAACTGTTTTCCCCAAAACACACTCCAAATTCTGGGAAAAAAAGATTTTTAAATATTCAGAAATGTGAGCAAATTCACATTATCCTCTATCTCTCTTGTGTTTTGAAGTTATTTGTATTTATTTATCTGTGAAGCTCTGCACTGTTTTCAAGCATTCAAAGATAAACTGCATCTAGAGGTTGTCATGCAAACAGTATTTTATTTCCAATCTTGCTCTGCTTTAAGCTCATGGGCTGAGTGTCTTATGTTTTCAAAACTACTAGCCCAATTTTACCCATGTCAGAAAAAAAGAAGCATAATCATAAAAATGTTACATTTCTTGCCCAAAACTGACAGTATGACCAGCTATGGAAATATGAATGGTTTCATTACTTTGATTTATCCTGATCATCTTGATCATCCTGACCTAACTAGCCAAATGGAGGGAGATAATTATAACAGTGAATTCTCCTCTCACAGCTGTCTACAAGACAGTTGCCATCCCTGCCATTTTGCAGTTTCAACCTCCAAACTAAACAGAAGATGTTATAAAACATCATGTGTTACTTCAAAAGTTTTTAAGACTTCAGCCATGCTGCCAACTAGCTCGGTCATGTCAGGAGCAGATGCAACTGACACAATGTCACATACAGTACTCTAACTCCTTCCAGCCTGATATAAAAAGTGCCTTCTCCATTACAGAGAAATCCTGTCAGCTAAACCAGTTTCAAATAAAATTCAAGTTTTCTATCTTGAACACATTAGTGAAAGAAAAAAACAAAACAAACAAAAACCCAACCAAAACAAAAAAAAACCAACCAACCAACCAAACAAACCAAAAACCCCAAACCAACAAACCCACGAAAACTCCACACTCAAACACGCAATGAAGTTCTCCTTGTACTTTTTAACTATGTAAGTGCTTCTGGAGGCAATTAAACCAGCGATGCCTGTCTTCCTGAGGACACTACTCTGCATTTACTAACATGAAGTAAGGTGAAAACACTAAACCAGACTCTTCTTGCTGTTAGGTCATTCAAAATAACCTTCCACAGGACATGTAAGCTCATAACAAGACTTAAGCACAAGCTGTGTTTTCTCCACTGGCAGCATTAATAGAGTTTCTCTTGTCTTCCTGACCACTTCAGAGAAACTTTTGTTAAAATTCCCACTTAAAAGTTTCTGTTTGGCAATTTTATTTTTTTTCAAAAAACCCCTTGGGTTAGGAACCAGAGAACAGGGAAGAAGTTCAACATTTCATATACAAACACCACAATCATATAACCTTTCTCACAAAAGAGAGCTGATTATGGTAAACTTCTAGATCAGCTTTTCACTGGTATTTTTGGAGAAAATAATTACAGTCTCTCTTTATGGAACCACTCTCTAACTTGGAACTTGGTATTGGTTTCTTAAGTGAAAATAAACACCACTATCTCCAAATATGCCAAAACTGATTGCAGTGAAAAACTAAGATAATACAATGCTGGGCAGGTTAAAAGAGCGAGCTTCACTGGAATATGTTTTTTATCTCCTGAATCAGGAAGTCTTCAGAAGAAAAAAACATGATGGAGACGAAAAACAGAATATGCAGGGAAAAACCCCAAGATGGACAAAGATAATCTTCAGTTTTCCAATTAAAAACTATGAGTTGCTAATGTTTATTATTGGGTTGTTCTTATTTAATCATATGCAATGATGTCTTCCAGTTTAGTAAATAAAGAGCTTACTAAAATTATATAAAGTATCAAAGTTTTCCCCACAGATGCTTTTATGTATCTATCCTAACACAGGAATTGAAATTTCCATCTTAGACAAGCAGTCTATTAAATGTTTGATTTAGGAGAATAACATTCATGCTCCAGAGTCTAGCAGGCAAATATGATATGTTCTAGAGGCAAAGCATAAATTTATTTTTGTTCAGTACCACAATGCTGTGGTACTGACACAGATGGACAGTTAGTCTCCTGAGTTCCAGAAAAAGATCAATTATTTAAATCGTCAAATTCTGACAGTCATTCCTTCCCACTGTGTCATTACTGTAACTGAGACGTATCAGAACTTATTTTATCTGACTGGATTGTAAGACTCAAACCAATGAAGAAAACTCCTAGTTACTACATTAAAATCAAAACACCTGTAGATTACAAAGCTTCCAAAGTGACAGCTAGGCAAAGAATTCATATTAAACTCAAGCAGGGCAATAACTTGTACAAGTTTTCTTCTAATTCTATATCCCAATATGAATCGCCACAAGCCAACACTGGAGCTTCTGTCTCCCCTGGGAAGAAACAGATTGCCCTCTAGTGTACATTAGAAAAAGTGATCCAGAAACAACCAAGGGAATGTTTCTGACAGTATCTTGTAGCTGTCCAGGAATTTAGGCACTTCACCTTAATATAACTACAGTATTTTCTGCAAGAAGCGTGATCAGTGTTGGGATTCCTCTTAAAATTACCACTACAACTTGAGAATTTTGAAGAAGATATTCAGCTTCCAAAAGCTTGTCAACTTTATATAAGACTTTATATTAAGATATTCTACACTAAAATTTCCTTATTTTCTTTAAAAGGTTGTAAATAGCTAAATGGATGAAGTAATGGGAGGATAATCACTATCTGCTAGACCAGATCAGACAGTTGGTTACTCTGGTTTTGTACCTTTTCCCAGATGTCAAACTTTGGAGGAAAAACAACAGTAGCTTACAGAGTAACAGAGTAACTTTTAGTCAATATCTTCCTTATGCACCTCAGCTAAACATCATTAGTATGTTTAACTAAACATTGTCCTAAACAACCATAAAATACAGGTTTTACTATCTCACAAGGTCTCTTGAAAATAAAACCATCACCTTTGAGAAATCTATTTTATGCTGTCCATGGTCACTGACATAAAAACAATTTGATCCTGAAAGTGCAGTATGAAAGCTATACAATTAAACCTTTAATATAAGAATGTATTCAGATACTAAGCCCATTTCCCACTTACTGTAATACCCTAGAAAGAAATTCTGCATCCAAAACCGTAATGAGCACAATTTGATTTAAAACAAAACCCCCAAAAAATACAGCGAGGAACCAAGCTGAGTGTTTAATATAGTTTGTATTTGTGAAGCACAGTATGTTTTCTATTTTATACAGCTAAGAATCCCTTACAGATTATTCTAATTTGCTAAATTGAAGCATTCAGCATTACTTTTCTGATTTAACTTTTTATGGTCTATATGAGTGGATTTAATTGTTACGTCCTACCAGATGAAATACATGCATTTAGTACCACAAGCCTCCATAAGTAAATTAAGACTGATGTAGACAATTACACACTTGAGCTTAGAATGAAAGGTGTACTCAGTGAGTGAGCCAAAATATATCTTCATTTGTGTCTGTGCTTTGTCATTTTAAAGAGCAGTTAGGATGCTCTAAGAAAGTATCTTTCAGGAAAGGTAATATTTAATCATTTTTTAATTTATAACTCTGAAACATCAAGAGATTCAGTGACTCAGATACTTCAAGGAGAGATAGCACATGAAAACTGATTGGAGAAAAACATCTTAAAGCAAAATTTTTATTTATTTATTATTTGTATCCACTGCTTTGTGCACTGATAGCCACAAGTTCCAGCTTAGCTGCTTGGATGTCACTTGGGAGATGCAGAAAGAAGCAGCTTTCCTAGCCTTGCCTCTGACCACTTGACAGCAATTGAAGAATTCAAACAACTGCACTCCACAAACTGTGCAGAACACACAAGAGAACACAGATGTGGCACTTATGTCCCACAACACAACATGTAATTCCTTCCTTGAAGCAGAAGGCAGATACATACTGACAACTGCTATGGGAACAGTGACCATAAGACTGGTAATTTTTCATTCTGTTTTGACTCCAAGCTCTTACCTTGTGTAAGTGTTGTATTAGTGAAGACAATAATGTAACACATTATGTATAAGCAGCAAAAATTACTTGTTTATACTTATGCTTTGCATTTTAATACATGCAAAGGAAAAGTTTTATGTGTTAAAAAAACAAAACCCAACAAAACTTGGCAAGTTGCAGTCTCCATATCTGCAAAGTCTTCAGAATAGTACAAGAAAATGCAGCAGATTTCTTGTTGAAAACAAAAAGTTTATTTCCTATGCATTTAATCTGCATACAAGGTTACTTCGATCTTGTGACTCTGGTCAAAGAGGCTGACAACAGCTGCATTTTCACTCATTCCACAGTCTTCAAAGAAACTGACTCTGCCATGACCTGACCATTCTGCCAGTGTTTAAAATTCCCCCAACACCAATTCTGAACACTCCTACACTAAGATCGTCTCTGTTGAACAGGACAAAATATCCATTGCTCACACACCTTCTGATGAAGATCAGTTCTCTAGGACGGTGATGAATGTCTCAGAGACCAATTACCTAATCCTTTAGGTTGAGCTGGTAATAGCTAGTATGGAGGACAGTTGGGAATGATGATACTCTACTTTTCACGGAATCTTAAGCTTACCTTTCAAAGCTGCTTGACAGTATCCTACTTATTTACCTTACCCTCTTTAACCCTGATGTTCCTTGCTACTGCTCCTTATTCTTGCAAGCTATGATTTACCTTAGACATTAACATTTTTGGAACAGAAGACTCTTCCCTCCCATGTCTGCACAGCAACATGGCTACAGTAACAATAACTAGAGAAAGGCAAGACTCACGCAAGGGAAAAAACCTGAAATTACTGAGAGCATGAGCTGAATTCTGTATAGCTTTTACTTTTTCACATTCCACTGATCACATCTTGCTTTCAGTGACTAGACCAACCACTGCAAGTAGTCTTTAGAAGGCAAGAGCAGGCTGCTCTCCTGCCTGCCCTGTTTACCATAGATACCACCACCTCCTGTTCTGAAAACAGTCTCTTGTTCTAGAGATGCTTTGTAGTCCTGCAGTTAGCTAATTATCATGCTTTAACAATATCATTGTAGTTTCCCCTTGACACAGACCAATCTCTTCAAGTCCCATCTCTGAAAAGTTTTAATGTTGAAGAAACTCATTTTCAGTCTTTAAGAGTGTAGGACTGTATTTGATGCCAAGCACAAGACTAGATGTTCAGAAGACTAAAGTAATCCTAAAGGATTTTCCTCTGCCTCTCTCAGGGGTAAAATATACTGTAATCTCACCCATTCATTTGCATTCAAAAGTAAAACTGACATGAAACAAGACATAAATGTAAGCAAATGACAGCATTTCTATAGCATTCTTAATATGTTTCTTAATTCACTACATTTTATTTTCTCATGACATTTCCCATAATGAAGATTACCTGGGGGTGTCAGCATAAAAACGTCAATGTGGACAGCTGCAGCTTAACAACCACAATAACTGTAGCTATGAAATTTTTAAGAGATGTAGTGTTTTGGTAGCAATTACAGTTATTGATATTTCTAAAATTCATTTAGGCTTTTATTGTAACTTTAGTAACCAAAAGAAATGTAGTCTATGATATGACTTTGCTAAGGATAAATTGTCACAATCTTAACGTTATTAAAAAACGTGTTAGAATGAATTTAAACTGTGAGTCATATTAAAACTTTCAATCAAAATAAATTACTCTTGATGAAAACACTGAATTAAAAATGATTTAATATTGGTCTAATTTAAATGTGAAGAGCACAGTTTTATTCAATAAAATAGTAAATATTTTACCAATTAAGTACAATTAATTTTTGTTAATGCATCCAATAAAAAAACCACACATTTCTTTTTGACCCTTTGGACATCGCTCAGATTAGCCTCTTGCCAAAATCTTCCATTCCTGAGTAATAATGTTTTAACTTTGAAAAGCAGTATCTTGGGATTACAAAACTATTGCCTCTGATCAGCTCCTGATCTGCCTTTGTAACCTGGGATGAGAAAGTGAAGCTCTTCCTACCTTAGGTTTTGTTACCAGTAACTGTACACCTGCGAGTACCTCCGCTATCTGAAGATGCCTCTTTGTCAGCAGCAGCTCAGGCTCTCACCACAGGAAGAGATCATGTTTATACCTCTGCTTGACCCTTTCTCTGATAAAGCTTTATTTAAATCCAAAAGATTTTATATTTCTAGCAGAAATGTAAAATTTGAGCTTCACAAGCATTAACCAAGTTCCTACATTAAGCCTTATTCTTGTATCAGTCACCCTTCACTGACAGCCCTAATGTATCCTCTTCCTTTCACTGTAGAGCAGCTGTTTTCAAGTTGGAATCCATGATTTTCTAGAGGACTGTAAAACTACCTGATGAACATTCACTAAAGATAATTAATTATAAGTAAGCATGTTATCAACAAAGTTGAAGTTCATTATATAAAGCTCAAACCATACAGGGAGGGAGACAGCATGGCAGTGGTTAGAGAACAATTAAAACAAAACCACCATTTTAGTGGTCTTCACCTATTTTTTGACCCCCCATATGTGCTGAAATGTCTCTTAACTTCACTGGCATGCCTAGTTAGAATTTCAACAGCTTAACAAATTGTGTGTCACTCTGCTGCCCCTTCAAAATGTTTCCAGGCAGTTGTAAACATGGAAACATTGCTCAGTCTTATTGTTAGGAGCTCAACAGCTAGAGTAGCATGAGTAGAAAAAAATATATCAACAGTACACTGTAGGTAGAGAGATCCTCAACACACAGGTTATACAGATTTCATAAATCACATAGCAGCACAAGGTGTTTCAGCTGCCATTAAAAAAAAAAAGTTCTTGGCTGCCTTTCCCCACTTAACACTCTAGATTCTCCCTAGAAACCTTACAGTTTACACAGCTTAGGTCATCATAGCAACAGAAACCATCACTAGTACCACCATTGTCACTATCTGTTTAGATAATGATGTTTTCAGCCTTACTCTCATCAAGAGATAAAGAAGAAAATCACTATCAAATGGAGCACCTCTTTTAGACTTAGGACTAACAGGAGTATAAACATCCAGTCTTCATTACTTATGTCTTGTAATAGAAGTTATGCAAGAGATATCATGTGCTAATAATAAATAATACAGACATTGCCCTTTACAGTATAAATTCTTTACAAGTTTAAATTCAAAAGAGATTAATATTGATTTTCAAATAAACCTGTTAGCCTTCTAAACTATATATAATTGCCTAAGACTTCAATAACCTATCAGATTCTACAAAACCAGTATGCAACTATATTTTATTTAAATGATTTCTTTTTGACTAGCAGTTAATTATTTAACGCCAAAAACTGTTTCACCCCATCAATCAAAGACTTCTCTCTCTGTGGGAAAAGTGCCATCCTTCTGAAGAAGGAGGGCATTTTCTCTCTGAACTGTACTTTTGCCTATCAAACAGAAGACAGTTTTTTTTTTTTTTTTGAAACGTAGGTATACAATCTACAAAGGCAGTACTTAAGTATAAAGCTGACAAGTAATACGTTGTTTTAGATAGGCTCACAGTGCTACAAACAACACACACATATTTACAAATAACTTATTACTGAAAGTCCTACAGCAATCAGAAAAATCTAACAGCAAAATTCCTTGTAATTAAGAGGTATGTCTGATTCCTTTTGGAAGTCTGTGATCATTCTGACTGTCATTTTCCTTACTTCAATTTTTAGCAGCCCATTACAGACATTGCCCTTGGCACATTCAACATCATTTGTTAGTGTTACTGACAACGCCTAGGACTAACCTTAGCCTCTGCTTATAATAGTCTTCATCTCCATCGTCTCTCCATTTCTTTACTTTGCGCTTCCCCAGCGCATGCTCTTCCTCCTCAGAACTTGGAAAGAAGTCAACGTCTTCTTCAGCTTCTTTAAAATCTCTCCTCGCAAAATATTTTCTTTTTCTTGACAAATTCCTGAGTTTAGAATCATTCTCAGAATGAGAAGATGCCTGCTCTTCCTTCTCTGCTGCTTCTGGATCAAAGAGCTCTTCATCAGGTACATACTCAGACTCCTCGCTATCATTCTTCTGTTCACGCCTGAACTTCCTGGCCTCAAGATATTTCTTTTCTTCTGGAATCGCTGCCTTCGACTGAATCTGAAGGGCATGCTTCTGAAGTTTTCTCATGTGTTTTTTTAAGCGCTTGTCTGTTTTTGACAGGACTTTTCCACCTTTTTCCTTTGTAGTAGATGCAGGAGCTACGCACTCAACTTTTTGGGCTTGTGCTTTCTTCTTTGCTCTTTTGTGAAGGGATAACTTCTTTCTTTCAGATGACAGCTTATCTTGCTCTGCTAAATACTTCTCAAAATCAGATGCTTCATTTAGCATCAATCGTCGTGTCTTCTTCTCTGTCTTCTGAGGTATTTTAGTTCCAAATGGAGTCATCTGGCCAGTACGAATAAGCTCTCCCCACTCTGTTTCCTGAGCAGGCATAAGCATACTGCCAAAACATGATGGACCAGGCTCTAAAACAAAAATCAGAACATCCAGAACGCCTTTAGCACCTTCTGAATAACTCCAAGACAGCAACAAGGGCATTTTGTACACACCCCCCCCACCCCCCCCCCCCACCTCACACTCTGCGCACTATCTCTCGTATAT
>VWZY01011171.1:151317-280308 GCA_013399075.1 Chloroceryle aenea
CCCCCCCCCCATTAAGCTTTATGTGCATTTGGTTCAGTTTGTATATACAACTTAGAAGTCCAAATTATCATCACACATAGCTGAAAAAAAGGCAAAACTGAAGTAAAAGTTACAGTCTGACTTTCGGGCCTTCTAACTACTACTCAGACTTCATATAGGAAACATTTTATATATATATATATANTTTTTTTTAAGATCAAAGTGCAGTCTGAAAAAGAGAAGCACTTCTCCCTTCCATTTCTAGGGATACTTCTCAACAGCAAGAAAACCAATTTTGTTAATGTTGATTGATAGCACCCAGCATATAAAATGCAATTCAATCATGGTGTTAGTCATCTTTATCAAATAAGCTGTGAAAAAATGTTGGGTTTTCCAATTTATTAAGCCCAACACTGTAATGTGTCTCAGACATCCCTACTGAACTGAACATGTATTAATATCCATTTTTTAAAGCTTCCCACATGAATATGCCAAGATCTGCAATTCTGCAGGTGCAGAGAATAAGTGTTCTTAACGCAATTTATTTCCTTACTGACAAAAATCTTGCAAGCTAACTTCAAACAAACAAATATTACATCAAAGTAGAGCAGGATTTTCAGCCTTCTCTCATACCTTCATCTTCCTCGAATTCAATCTCATTTACTTTATCAAGAATCTCTGTTCCACCAAGAACTGCTTGGAGGCGTTTTTGTTTTGCTTTGATCTTCTTTAGCTGTTGCTCCTTAAATGGCAAATAGATAGATAATTTCATTTTTAACCTGGTTCATAAACTTGATAGCCTTGTAAACAAGACTTCAATTATTACATATGCAGTATTTTCAACCAGGTATCTCATATTCAGATGTTCACGGTGTTTCACTTGAAACAATTGCAAAAGAAGTGTCACCAGTTATCTGTAGGGTTCCAACCCACAGAACACACACAATTTTGCATATTATGCAAAATCATCTTATGATATGTATACAGTAACATCAAATTGTTTATACAAATTTCACAGGCATATTATGCCTTTTTAAATGCACAGAGAACACCAGAAGATTTGTTCATGATTTGCAAGACTGGGTTAATGGTTAGCAAGCCACTAAAAACTGACTTAAGATTTAATTATCAGCCTAGAAGTTTTGGAATGTTTTGTTAGAAACAAACAGAAATTGTAAATCAGTTCATCATCCTAATATATGTTTGTACACAGTTAATTTAGGAGTGGTCACAGCAAATTTAACAGCAAAAACTACAAAGAGAAATGACTTCAAAAAAATAAGTGAAAAAATCATTACAGATGCTATAACAAGTATAACTCATTACTGCTATGAAAGTTATTCACAGCTAGCTCTTCTGTTACACCTTTGTCTAACTAATATCCTCAACCACCTATTTTCTGGTCACGTGATTCCTTGGTGTTGCTCATTTAATTTAAGCAACAAGAAATTCCAACCAGTAATACAAAGACATAAGCAATGTAACTTTCCACATTTGCAACTCTATTCTTCAGAAATACTTCCTTACCTAAAGGGGCACATGCTTCAGCAAAGTCAAGTTCATGGCAAAATGAGCAAATTTTATGTTATATTTTTCTTCTTTTTGGTGAAGAGCAGTTCACTAGCCTGCCCTTGTCTTCATGAAGCACTTCTCAAACCACAACGGGTAGATATATTAATTTACGATACAATATATTATCTCCTGTGTATGCACTATTGTCCTTGCCACCAGAGTATTTTGTATCATAAAACACCCCCTGCATGACATCTGTAAGGAAACACCTGTCTTTTACCAGTTACTAACTTCCCACTTGACAACTGAATTCTTCCAGTTTTAAGACGTTAATAATTTTTTTCAATTACTACAAAAGAAAGAGTACCTAAAGGTACTTCTCCATGAAAAAAATAGCTCAAGAATAGCTTTAAACATATTGCCTGTCTCCCAAAACACTCCTGAGCTTATCAGGACCAATTTTACAGATTGCATTTTTCTTACCAGGGTTCACTTTTACACTTCAAGGACTGTTAGAGATGGCTAACAATGAACTCACAATGAAGTTTGAGCTTCCCCTGCAACTAACACTTGTGTATATTACTTCAAGTAATATGAAAACAAGAAAAATACATTAAAGGATCATTCTTTAGTGGTAAATTTGGTTTAATGTACTTCTTCCCAGATACTTGTTCCTAGTGCTGTGCTACTGTTCAGTATCATCCTCCTCATTCTCATAATTGGCCAAATTGTGAGCACAGTAAAATTATCAAGATTAAAAGCAAACAAACAACTGCATAAGTCAGTAACAAATGTCCTGAAACTGGAAAGCATCTGAGGGCAACGGACAGTAAGTTTTTCAGTCATGTTTATCATTAGAGAAAATATTAGTCTACATTTCCATTGGATGATAAGCTGATCAAAGTATTGCATTCCTGACCAGAAGTCTTTTCTCAAATCTTCTTCCTCCTATTCAGAGCTGTATAGGTATATTGCTTACATCACCCTGATACCTGCTAGCTTGCTCTACAAGCTCCTTTAACTTACTACTCTGGCAGGAAAAAGATGGAGTGCTTCCTGACAAATCAATGAGTTAAGATGGCTCACAGAAAGGAGTGATGTATACCGAGACAAGACAGACAATAGATGATGAAAGAGGATTAAGAAAAGGAAGGAAAGCAAATGAGGACCATGAGAGCTGAGATTTAGGTCAGCTATGAAATCATGCCCTAACAATGTTTTGCTAATTCTCCAAATACAGCTGGGATGGATTTAATTTAATTAATGAAAATCCAGTCTTCTGAACAGGTCCTGGAATTTCAGTTTTACATTTTATGAAACTAAAAATTATTAATAATAATAATAATTAAAATCAGCTCTCATGTTCACATCTTCAAATCAGTTATTTACAATTTTTGGTAGAAAATGAAACCATTTAATAGAGAAGGAACAACAATTGTAGACTGACTCTGAACTATATAATAAGCAGGAATTACAGCACATAATCCGAGCCTTAGATCAAAGAACAAACTAAGCATTGTCAGCAGAAAATTACTGCAGTCCAATCACCTTGTTATATTTTTGCCGTTTTACGGAATCTAGCTTTCTGTTTATATCTTTGTTGTCAGCAGCTTGAGGTGAAAGTTGCTCAATAATTTTATTTATATGTTTCAGAGATGTCGTACATGACCTGAAAAAACAAGAAGATGGCAATGTATTTGTCAACTCTAGAAAGAAAAAATAGCACATTCTCAATTCAGACATCTTAGAAAATCCAGATGATTTAAGGTAAGGCTTAAAAAGGTCTAGAAGTAAGTCTTTAAAATTTATATTAAATAATGCTGAAATACCAAACACTTTTAAAGTTGTTTAACACTAATTTATGGTGAACAAAACTTTGCTATTACTAAAATTCCAAAGGCAGGAGACTGTATAAAACCACTGCAATATTTAGTACTTACAAGTCTTATGATGATAATAAGTGATAGTGGTTGCTTTTATTATTCAAGGTAAAAAAAAACACACACACAAAATATCTAAATGGGAAATCCCATGTTTTCTTCATTTACTAAAACTGGTTCAATACTTTGATGCCATTATATAATGAAGCTTATTTCTTTTACCTTTATAATGTCTCAAGATACAAATATAGTTTCAGGAAAACAGACTAGCTCAAAGAATTAACAAAGCATCAACACGAAACATTCCTTATTCATGCACTACTATTTTTCACGTTTCACAGACAATATGAATGTGTTAAAACACATACTATAACCTAATACCATCTGCTTCTGCTGTTGGAGGTCTTTGCAAGGGAAGAGGCACTGCCCCACTGTCAGAAGCAACATAGCTCTGCTAATTTTCTCCAGAATCAACTTTCAGACTTGCACATTACATCTTATACAGATGAGGTTTTACAGGTCTGCATAAACCATTTGCATCCTCTCTCAGGTAAATTTAATTTTACAACTTTAAGTGGAAGGTGAAAATAAATGTGTATGAAAAATGATAGGATTTTTCTTAAAGAAAGACAGGAATTTATCAACAAATTGACAGTGCCATGCAACACTATGAAATTATATAGTTTCAATAACTACATAATTTAATTGTAATGGTTATGCTGCTCTATTCTTCCTCTCCATGAACATCTTACTCATTACATCCTTCTGCTACATAACAGCTGAAATGAAGCTCCAGTTTTGCAAGCTTAATTTCATATCTCCACAACCAAACTGAAAAATTCCTGAAGTGGATAAAATAAAGCATATGCATAACAAGAGAGGTATGCAAGAGTTCACACAGACAATGGAGGCCTACAGCACTCCTGAGAACTAAAAAACAGTAATAATGCAATATAGTGAAAGACACACAGGTAGAATTATTCACCTGCAGCTGTTCACACTAACTCTACCAGGAGACTAGAAAGAGAAAGGAAGAACTAAGATCAAAACTGAAAAAAGGTTAGCGGCTCCTATCCCTTAAAGGCTTCTACTATCAATATACCATGTTTATTAAGCATGCAATTATTTTAAGGTGTCATTAAGTACTTCATACAAGCGCTTGTGATAAGGTTCTTTTGGTTGTGGTACACTCATGATATGGAGTCATCCAAGTTATAGAAAGCACATAAGAAGCAGGTAAGTCCCTGCAGCAGACAGAATTAAGAAGTGGCACTTCTTCCGACTATAACTTTGAATAACAGAATATGATGCAGTTCTACACTGCTCAGAAAAGAGATATGCATCCTGGTAAGGCAGAAGACAAAGCATAAAAAGGAGATGTGCTGTCCTCTGCTGCCTTGATGCATGACTGAATTAGTCAAATAAGAGCAATGTAGTGTTGCTCTGATGTGAAAAATATTTTCGTCTTTTTTAAGGGGTGGATGACTCTAAATAGTAAATATGAACTACCGCTTTCAAAACATCTTTTCATCTTCCAGCTTTAAAAACACAAGACATCAAGTCTCCTTGGATAGTAACAGAAAGGAATAGTAAGGACACAATTTACCTTAAGTCATCCAGCACTGACTGATATTCTTTCTCTGCATCAGCTATTTTTGTTGCTTTATTAGCTTCATTAATTGCATTATCTACTTGCTGAAGAACTCCTCGCTCCAATACATCCTGGTCGTAGACATCAACTCCTAAACCCTTGAGCTCAGCAGCCTGTGCACTATATGAGATGGACTGAATCTGCTGCCTGTTGATCTGTAAAAGGGGTTGTCCTCTTCTGGGCGCTTCCGAAGGAACAGCTGTGGAAGTGGATGGCTGGCCGGTAGAGTTGGGAGCAGTAATACTGTTACCCAGGTCACTGTTACAAATGCCATTTTCTTCTTCAATTCTCAATTCGTCAGCATTATGTGGGCAATTATTGCTCAAAGTAGTAACAGTATCTTGCTCTTGGATACTATCTGGCAGGTCGCTGTTGTCTGTTGGCATCCTCTGCTCAAAGGCAACAAAGAACCACACTGTGTAAGAACATCCACATGCACCAAGCTTCTCATGACCAACGAATCCAAGTAAAAGTAAGCAAAACAGTAAGCATGTTTCTCTACGAGCAGTTCTTGTTTCAAAACACCTAGCAGTCTACTCCTCCACAAACCCTCCTCCCAAAGCTTATCCACACTGATTTCCACAATCATAATTAAAAAGCATACAAAACTCATTCAAGACAACTATATGAAATACTGCTGGGAAAAGCCGATATCAAAACAAATAAAACAGCCTGTAAAAATTACTCTCCTTGACAGGGTGCAAACTCAGTCTTGTGTGTAAATGGACATACTACAGAAGACTTCAAAGTAACAAAAACTTATGCAACTTAACATATCTAAAGCCAAAAAATACCAGGTTTTGAAACAAATCAAGTCTTGCCAGTGAAAGCACTATTGAGGACAGTTAGCTGTAGGCTTTACTTTCAGCTTCGAAGAAGAAAATAAAGCATTTTAGCCGTTAGGAAATTAGCACGGGACTGACTTACCAAGGCAAGCCTAGAGCTGGTAATTGTTTGGAGCCTTCAGGATAGGCCTGTCTTCTGAAATGAAGACATCATCAGCAACGTCTCCGAAAACGGCCGCCCGCAATTCTCAGGCACAGCTCCGCACGCGCCCGCAACGGCTCTGGCCCTGTAGGCAGGCAACGGGTACCGTGACAACGCCGCGGAATTACCCTACGGCTCAAAAAAGCTCCAAGTGCTGCTAAGCAAAGAGTGTAATTGCATTAAGATTTCTCCAAGGGGAAGAGAGAAGGGTGCCTCGCAGCTGGGGGTTTAGCAGCAGCATTGCTTACGGGCTTAGTAACTGACTAGTGAGGGGAGCAGTCTCTGAAGGGCTACAGGTCTCCTGCCTGCTAGGCTGAGTAGCAGCAATTGCAGATGTTTTCTGTATTCCTTTCTATCTTGCCCCGAATTCTGTTTAGTGACAAAAGCAGAGAACTAGTTTTTCTTCAGGGATCCTTGCACTTTCACTGCCTTTTTCCCCTGTCTTTCTGTCTCCTCATTCCACTGAGAAGAGTCCTGGACCCAGCTCCTTCTTTGTACAGCAGAGCTGTTGGCTGACAGCCTTGGGCCAACTGTGAGAGGATAAATATGCTCTTGGCTTCAGGGGACAAAGTGTGATTCACTTTGACCACAAGAGTTGCTTGTTTTTCTGTTACTTTTTCTCATAAACCCCCACCGCTGACCGTTTTTGTAAAATACTGTATCCTACCAAGTTCTTCTTGTTCCTCTGATACCCACTGGTGTGAAATTAAAATTGTTGGTGGCTTTATTCTGGGTTTATTTTGAACTACAATTGCAGGTCTTTGACTGAAGATGTTTCTTTCCATTCTCTTATTCTCTCCTTCCCCCCAGTGTCTGGAAGTCTCGAGAAAACACAGAATGGGTTCTCTAAGGTCTGTAAAATCAAGACCTGAAAAGTCAGCAGGCAAATAAAACAATGCTTAGTTGATATACTGTTCTTTGATTCTTTTGCTCTGAAACAAGCTATTACTGCAAATAGGCTTTACTCGGTATTTAATGACCAGAATAGGAGGCTTTGTTTTAACCTTTGTTGCCATGTTCTAAGTACAAGGAATAACACTTTGTAATTGCTGAAACAACTGAAAATGTGGAGTGCAAAGTCTTTCAGCAGAGTGAGAAAGGCAGCAACCAGGGGGCATTTAAGGACAGAGAAACATCAAGATGTTGTCAAAACTAAACTGCTGTATGGAGTGGTGGGCTCAGTTGTCCAGAAACTGATTAATGAAGGGGAAAAGATAAGCTGTTCTGGAGAAAAGTAAACCCAAGCTTTGTATTATTTGCTAGGAGAAGAGTTTTCAAATGAAAGGCTCCTGGCTTTCCCAAGCTTGAGAGGAAAATGAGCAAAGATTTTCCTACATTGCAGTAGACTTCTATGGGTTAAGAGATTACTGATATGGGAGGTGGTCAGTACTAAGTCCAGAAGAAGAGGCTATAATCCATCATGAAATATTATTGCTTCAAGGCAGGTACTTACAAAAGAAAGCAGTTACACTGGTAGCCTGTCTGTGGTTCAAAAGATCCCTGGTAGAGCTCACTTGTAAAGATCCCTATTGTGTGGTCCGTATATGAGGAGTTATATGGGACTGAAGATAGATGACTTTTGCAGGAGTGTTCTGAAACCATGATCTTAAAATTTGAGAGGCCCTTCAGGCAGAGACTGATCAATGTCGTCAGTATACACTATATACACTAGGAATGATGTATAAATAATAAGCATATTGTACAATTAGTCTGTTGTACAACTGGTCTGTTCCAACTGGGTCAGGTTTCCAGGTGCTGTCAATGAAAGCTGTTCGACTGAAGTCTGCTGAAGCCAACTCTCCCAGCTATTGAGAATCAGTTTGGCTCCGTTAAAGTAATAGCAGGGATAGATTCTATAGGTCTTTAGAGCTCATTCCATAGTGGGCTGTTCTTGACGCATTTGCAGCACTATGCCAGGACAAGTTCTGCTTGTTTGGTTATCTTTTGTTAACGTTAATGTAGCCACCATCTTCACCCCCCCTTGTATGCAAGCATTAATGATGACAGTTCTTGGTGGAGCTGGGCCTGGCAACTTTTGACATGCAGTGGTTATGCTTTTTTACTTGAAATAGCAAGACTGGGAAATTAAACTGTGTGGATGTCTTCCCTTTCTATCAGCCTTGTGAGATTACTGTGAAGAACGCTGTCAGAGCAAGTAAAGCAGCAGCTCAGAGCTGGAAAGGGAGCAGTTTGTTTCTGTGACTCTGAATTGGGTAATAAAAAATGAGGTTCTGTAAATTATTGTCAGTGATGAAGGGGAGAGGGACAGTGGTTCAATATTTAGTCCATCATTGTATTTCAGTTTTCTACACTAAAAAGTTGCCCTAAGAGCCATGGTCTGGACATTCTGAGAAACACATCCCAGTGATGTGCCCAATGTACCCAGTAATAACCTGCCATGTATAAGTCCCTGATTCATACAGGGAGGTTATCCTCTCAAGCCCTTTAGTGGCCCAGTTGTGCTGTTAAGGGTGAGCCCTGCTGATAGCTGGCCAAATCTTCAGTCTTGTTTTTTCAGTTAGGACTTTCCTCCACAGATTCTAGCATGTGTTTTGCCAAGCTGAAGGCAAAGGAAGGACTTTGTGACAGAACATATTTATGAATTTTGTTCTGAGGAAATCCTGCATGTGAACTGCTACTGATTGCAACAGAGCAACCACACTGAAAGGCTTGAACTGACTGGCTAAGAGAAAAGTAATCTGAACCACTACATTTTCAGAGTTAAGTGACCCCAGGATTTGACCATCTTTGAGCTCTCATCACACAAGTATTAACATGCATTAAGGTGACCTGAGATGGCTGAGCCTCAGGCATGTGATTGCTACTCTTATTTATGGAGCAGTCCCAGCAGACTCCCTGCTTTGCTAAATATTTAAAGATGCAACTTGTCCCAAAGTGCTTAGACCTAAGATTTTCATTTATTCATCGGTTCATAGAGCTTAAGGCCAGACAGGACCATTAGATGATTTTTTTTTTCCTGACCTCCTGTGTGACACAAAGCAAAAATTCTCACTCAGTAACTCCTACATAAGGCCTGTGTATTGGAGCTGAGGTAGCACAGATGGCTTAGCAAGATGTTGCATGTTGATGTAAATACATAGAAGAATAGAAAATCTATTACCTGAATTGGTAGGTTGTTCTAGAGGCTAATTCCCCTTGCCATGAAAAAACCATGTTTTCGAGTAGCCTGAAACACACTAACTTTAAAAAAAAAACCCTAGGTGCTTAAATAAGGGTCTGGCCTGTTAATCATAGTGGAGGGAAAGACTCCAGTGGAGTTTTGGAAGAAGTAAAATCTTAAGGCTGAGTTTCAGGAAAACAAACATTCCCTTACCTTCTTAGAGATCTGCAATGGGAAGAACCCTCAGGTTCAACATAAAACTTCCCTAAGCAGTTATGTGCTTCCCTGTTCTATGGCTATTCTTAAAAATGCTGCATTTGTGGCTGAACTGCTCATTTGGGTAGACATGGCCTGCCTGAGGTCAGCTGAGAAGATGAAAATCCCAACACTACTCTGGAGGGGTCAGTTAGTCAGGTGTGGAATGTTCTAGTACCCACAGGCAGCACTGTTCTCTTAGTAAACAGATGGCAGTGGCAGATTTTAGTGCATATCTGGTTAGCTTCTCCAGTTTTCAACCCTTTCCCGATGAAGTATCAGCTGTGGGTCTGAGCCAACACCCTAGGAGATTTCTCTGCTGGTGATGAAAATGCTACACACTGAGGCACACTGACACTTCTAAACCTAAATGCTAAAACTGTGAAGTTATGATGAAAATAGATAATAAATGATTTAGGGGCTGCATTACTTCTCAGGAGGGCACAGAACTGCCAGCAGTGTTGTCAGAAATGGGAATTCCATCCACAGTAATAAAGCATCTGTATCAACCAGTGAGTTGAGTGGCAAGTATCTCTCAGAGCCATGCCAGTGTAATAAAGCTGATATTTCAACTTGAGATGCTGAGCTCTTTGAAAATAATTGTGTAGTTGTAAAACAATAGCTTTTACTCTATAGATTGAAGATAAATGAAACTATTTGGGGTTTTGTTTATTTGTTTGTTTTGGGGTTTTTTGTTTTGTTTTTGTTTTTTTCTCCCCCTCTCTCCCTGCTGTGGTGCATTTAAGAAATTAAATGCAGAAATCTACCCCTAATGCACTATTAGTTTAGAAAAATCATGACTGCAAATGGGAACAAATTCCAGAAGTGAAGGTTTCTCCTACTACTTTACTGTGGTTGCATTGCTGACCTTTTGTATTTGCAACAAATAATACTGGACTAAGGCTTACTTGTAAAGTTCTTGACAATACCCAATTTCTAGGAAAGTTCTATGTTTGTGCTTATTTGCATTGCATGTTTCTCCAAGAGAAGGAAAACATGACTTCCTTGATCAATCTGTTGCAGCTCGTAGAGGACTGTTCCTGAGCTTGCAGCCAGATCATTGCTTCACATGTCTTTGCTATGTCTTTTATCGCTGTGTGTACACAGCACTTTTTAAGGACCCGTGTAAAAAATAAGTATATATTAGTTTTAAGTACTGAGAAAGCATGTAATAGGCTGTTACCAGAGCAATTGCATCCGTCTCCCAAAGACAAAGACAGGCGTTGAACCTGGAAGTTACATTGAGCCTTTGCAAACCAACCTTTCACATTTTATGTTCTTCATAGCTGTTCATCAGGAAGCTTACTGCAAGGCTCTGGTGCTGGTATCCCAGAACTAGGATCTTCTGCTGCCATTTTACCCAGGCAGCCACAGGCTGCTGTTTTCTCACCTGCTGTCAACCTCTGCTAGGTCTCCTTGCAGTGAATAGCATGTATGATAATTCCTAAAGCTTGCTGGTAGCGTCATGCTAAGGCAACGTATGAACTGTTGGCTGGTGCCAGGAAGAGAAGCATGTAAATATTCAAGTACTTGAAAATCTGTCACCTCCTCAAGAACTGGGTAGAAGCCACCTACCTGCTTTAACGCTAGAGGGAGGCATCGCCTAAAAGAAATCACAAAGGCTTCTAAAATCATGCAGTTTGAAACGATTTATGTGTCTTGGAAGGGAACAAAACACTGATTTCTTTTTAAAGCCTCTGTTTTTATTGGAATACATTATGGGAGGCCTCATTTGTTGCCCAGAATGCTCTTGGCCGGAGTGAAATTCAACCTTCCTGATGAGGCAGGCAGATTCAGCTTGCACTGCTCTGCTTTGTCTTAGCTGGGCTCTCCTGGGACAACCTTATGCACAAGGCCTGGAGGTAGTTCAGCCTCTATAAATAGCTCATTGTTGAATTCTTGTGTGAGCAGATTTTGAAGGCTGCGCCAAAGGATAAAGAGTTGTGTTGTTTTAGTTCACTTTAGACTGACACACTCAAACAGATTTCCCTGTCTGGCCTCAGTTTGTACTCAGAGGCCAGGAAGATGAAATATCAGTGCCTCACTCTATTTATTTCTCCCTAATTGCAAGCCTATAAGCAAAATCATAGGAATTGACTTAATGGTGATGGCTATGGGGGGATGGTTGTGGTCCCTGAGGAGGCTTTCACTCTCCCCCTTTACCCTATTAGCTCCTTCTATTGCAGCATAGATCCTGTACCATACAAGGGGTGGATAATACACAGCTCCCTCACTCATGGGAAGATTGCTTCCATTTCTGTAAACTGTATTTTTCTAGGTTACACAAACAGACCATAGAACAGTGTGAATAGTTCGTTATTTGAGGGCTCTACAGCAGCTGACAGTAACCCAGAATTGTATAAATCATATATTGTACTGAGCAGAGAGCTGGAAGTTACATTTCTAAAGTAGGGACTAGGTAGCTGAAAATCCTGCAAATTAATTCCAGCGAAGGGGGAGAGGGAGTATGATTAGCTGTTCCTGGTGGTTCAGAAAGAAGGGAAATGGGGTAGGAGGAAGGGCCCGGGAGCTCTGGGTAGCCTGCCCTTATCTTTCAATGAACTCTGTTCAATGGAGAAGCTTGTCTTGTCTGGAACTTCTGTCTGTCTTGCTTCATCTGTTAAGCACAGCTACACCTAGCAGGGGCAGTGAAAAAAATGTGTTCTGAGGCAGTATTTTCCAGTCAGGTAGGAGGGATGAAACACTAGTGAGAGAGCAAGAGGCAGAGCTGGGATGTGCAGATGGGGACAGAAACAGATGTGAGAAGGAAACAGATGTGAGAGGGGGACTGGAGAGGAAAGAACAGATGTGAAGGGCTGTTATGAAATCTGGGGGCCAGAGTTATTTGCTCAGCAGGGCAGTGCAGACATATATGAGTGGCTGTTTTGAGGGGACTTAAATCTTTGAATTTAAGTGAGGCATAGCATATATGCTGATGGGCCCAGGTACTCTAAGTGCACTGTGGTGAAATTCTTGAGAGATAGAAGGTCTGTTATCAGAAGGTGCAAGTTACAAAAACTTCAAATTGCTGTCAAGAATTATTTAATTAGTTTAATTTAATATTTAATTATTAAAATGTGTAAGTTACAGCTATCAAGACATTTAGAGCCATTTAAGCTGTTCCATTAATTTATCCTTTAACAAGTTCCAGGCAGTGCCTTTTGTCCTTTCGGCAACACTCATAAAGACCTGAGTGTCCGCTGAAGTGGGACTTGGTCCACTGTTCTTATTGCATCATGCTGCTCCAGCTCAGCCACATACTGCTTCTAATAAAGGAACTCTTCACGGTGTCTGTCCACCATTTCATTCTGTCGAATCCCTTGGACACCTCATCATCTGTGATTCTTACCAAAGGCCTTGAGATATGTTTCGTTAAACAGCTAAAAGAAAATTGCATTGGGAAAGCTGCTGATGTGGTTTCTTTTGCCTTTCAGAACATAATCCTGCAGATCTGTAGCTATTATAGGAGATCTCTTTTTAGAGCAAGGAAGATTTCTCAAGGTGCTGTTTAAGACTTCCTGATTTGTGCTGCAAATTGTTAATCAGTCCATGACAGCATAAATAAAATTAAAGGGTTTAATTAAAACTAATGAATGAGTGAATGGAGAATACACAGCATGTTCCACTTGCAGAGTGCTGGTGCTGTGAATAATTAAAATGTCACAAAGTAGGAGATGTCTTAGTAAAAATGTTGAAGCTGCAAAAATAGAGGCCCCTGAACTTTGGTAGTTTGGGAAGGTTTTGCTCTTTAAATGGGCTAAAATCAGTTTATGTAAGTGAGGGGAAAGATACTAAAGTATATATGGCTCTGAGTTTTATTAGGATAGAGCCAAAGTTGGAAGCCTGGTGCCAAAAAAACCCTACTTCTTTTTTGGATTGGTTTGCCTGTCTCTGAAGGTCTAAATGTCTTCATAAGACTGTATCACCCAGGGGATTAGTTTCTTCTTCTGACTCATCTGTAACTGTATTCTTGCAAATTAAACTTGTTATTACAGGCTATTACATCGTTGTTACTTGTTAAGGTTGTACTTACTCAAAGCACAAGCTTTTTTGACTCTTTTGTTTTAAACCCACAGCCTGAACCACATCCTGGACTGGATCTACCTATGGCTCAGGTTCAGTATATGATAAACTAACAGGCCAAGAAAATAATTTTAGCTGGACTATTTTATACAGATCTAGGGGGCATGTAGTGGTTGTTAGAAGGATGAGGCCAACAATCTGATCAACCAGTTGTAAATCTTGGGATTAGAGATCAGACCCAGAATATCAATTCCAGGAATAATAGGAAAACATCTTCCATCTTGATGCTTTATAGTGACTTGCTATTGTCTGTGGTACATGTTTGATACCTCCCTTCTGTGGCCTATTCTAAGCCTGGCATTCTCTTCCACAGCTCTGGACTTTTCCTCAGATCTCCTGACCCTATGATATCTTACGAGGCAAGGAGCCTGCTGGAGGATGAAATAGTATCTGGATAAATGTCCTGGCTACTGATATCACTGATGAAATAATAATGCCCCTCAGCCTGCTTTCTGTGTCATAATGACCCAAGGTGAGCATCAGTGAGGAATGTTAAAGGGTTTAACTACAGGGGTTTAACTACATGTGTTGGGAGGTTTATAAGATACCATACCTACATCAAATGCCTCCAGAGGCCATGATCTAATGGTAGGCAGTACTGGATGCAAGTTATAGTGGGGTGAAAAGGTGGAGATATCTGAGGTAAGTGGCTATGCTGTTGTATAATCCTACCTCTGTATAATGTAATTTCTTAAAATGACTGAGTAAATAAATTTGCCTTGAAAATTTCTACCAGTTTATCCTGGTAGGTTAAGACTAGTAGAACAGTGCAATTTCCAAGTAGCACCATGGAGTCTTCCATGTCCAGACTGGATACCCAAAGCCTCACTCGTAATGATATTCCCTTTCAATGCTTTGGCTGTCTCTTTAGCGGAAGATCAGACTAGATTATGATAATGGTCCCTCTGAGCCTTAAACAGTTATAAAGGAATGAATAGACTTTCCCAGTAACTCAAATGATTTCTTAATGTTACATTAAATAACATTTAAAAGTATGGCATAAGACTAAATGTATTTGCTGTTGGCTTAATGCTTTAGCATAATGAAGAGTGTGGTAAAAGAGGTATCTCAAAAATGCACTTCTCTTAGGAGAAAAGACTTTTCAAGAACATGGAGGTTTTATGCCTAAAGTTTTCTACTTGCATACATCGTTTTGGTATTATTTGGGTCCAAACTTGAAATATTTTTGAAGAAAAACATCAAGAGTCTACTTAAGAAAAAACATAACTCTCCCCGTTCTTCGCTTTGGATGTGTTTGAGTTGGAGGAAGTCATACTGAAGAAAATGTGGGCCTTTCAATATGCTACAAATCTCAAGTATCTATTAATTATCAAAGTAGACTACACTCTCTGGCTCACCTCGTATCAATAGGGGCCTTGGTTACCCAGAAAAAATAATAATTAATAACCAACAATTGGAGTTAATTAGTTAAGTTCAATTTCTCACATAAATTATGCTGATTTATGTGAATACTTAGGCTTTAATGGCTGCATTAATAATTAACTATAAATTAAAAATAATCACAAATTCAACTGAGAAAAAAATCTTCCCACCGGTTACTTTATGATTGTTTCAATTAAGGGGTTTAGTACTCATTTTCAATCAGCCAGGGCTTGTGTGCTGCTCCTGGTGACATCACTGTAAATCTGGGGTGAGGTTCTTATAAAGTCAGTGGCATTACTCCAGATTTACATAGATCTAGCCAAAAGCCAAATAGCGTCCATCGACTAAAGCATTTCCTTATCTTCAGAGGGAATTGGTTTCATCTGTAATAAAATATCTCAGGGCAGCCTAGGCTAAGCCTAGCTATTTGGCTTCACTGAGACTCTTTGTGTAAATGAATCTTTTTAGATTTGAGCCTAAAACGATGAAATCCATAACTAACCTTCCAGAGACTTCATTGGAGCAGATCCAGACCCTATAGAGCCTCTGTGAAGAGGCTTTTCATTACGGTAAGATGCAGTTCAGGTTGCAAATATTTGTTGAGCTTTTCATAAGCATGCATAAAACCCCTTATATTTCCTAAATTCCAGAAGCTGCCAAATATGATTACAATGTAGCTAAAAAGAGGAAAGGAAGGGATGAGGTGTTTGGGATTCTGTCCATGTTGGTCTGTTTTTGCAAGGGATAGTTCTGGTTAGCTATAATTTCTTGCTGTATATATCAGCACAATGTTTTTTTCCAGACATGGATCAATAAGTTACCTCATTATTTACTTAGTTACTTGTCGAGTGATCAAAAGCTAAAACTTCAAATCTAGATTCCTCAATGAATAATCCCATATTTTTGATTTAGAATTAATGAGTTTAACTCTTTCTACATAGTAGGTTATATAGTGTGTACTTCTAGGATGTAGACCTCTGGTTTGTATTTTGCCGTGTGGTAATGTATGGCAAAGCAGAACGATACCTTTGTTTAGGTATGTTACAAAAGGTATTGCTGTACTTTCCTTCAGATAGTAGGAGCAGTGAGACAGTAAGTTCTGCATTAAAAGATATGTCTTTGCTCAGTTCATTCAGGACATTGGCACACCTCTTCCCCATTCCTGTTTCTTGCTGCAAGAATAACATAAAATGGATGTAGTATTGGTTTACAGAGCCCGATATTTTTATCTGATGGGTTATTTGCATCCTTTCTGTGTAAGGGAATTCTGGTGTGGTGGAGCTTTTCCCCTGCTGTCAGGTAGCCTGGTTGATAACTCTTGGAAGCATCTATCTTACTGCATACCAGTATCACTGCGGTTTGGTATATGTAGGGAACACAGTGCTCGCAGAATTTCTAGATGAAAGTTGATGGCAGCACCATGCATACACTGCTAGGGAGGGAAAAGATGTCTGGGGGTAGGCTGCTGACACCATATGACTTTGACAGAGTTCTGTATGTTTTCAAGTTGCTCCAAGGGGACTGGGCCTAGTGAGTTGTTCTGGAAGAGTCCACAAGATGAGAGCAATGATCTAGCAGATCTAGAAGCCATAGCCCCTGCATCAAAAGAAGGCTTGCAGAAATTCTTTCAACATATCTCTGAACAACCATGCAGGGAAGAGGGGATTTTTCCATTGATTGAAGGGGTTCCACCTTAGATCTCTCACTGTTAGGGAAACCTTTGTTGAATGTTTTGAATGAAGGTACACTGTTTTACAGTCCTTCTCTCAGTAGAGTAACTAGGGACAGAATTCATTTATAACCAGAAATACTATGACAACATTAAAAAAACAAACTTTATACTAAATATCAAGGAACTTCATTACAGCTAAATTTATTACAGTTAGGTCACCCTAAAGAAACAACAGAATCCCTGTAGCATAGGTTACATACAACTATGATATACCCAAGCCTGTGAGGATACTGTGTAAGGAATAATCTTAGGTTCTTGTATCTGGATGATGAAGAAAAAGAACAGTAAGGAAAGTAAAACACTGGGACAGGGGTCCAGACTGGCTCAGAAATCTCTATCCCTAGTATGTAATTGGAATTGCCCTTGTTGCATCTTGTGTATGCTTGTGTATTGGTCATAGTATTAATCTGATTTTAGACTGTTTATTCCAGCAAGCTGAGGAGTCATGCAGCTGTGAATCAACTCCAATAACTAGGATAGGATCAATACTTAGTTCTATAAAGAAATCCTCTTAAAAAGGGCAGGAGACCAAAGCTAGGATTAATAGAGCCTTCCAGTATACCTCCAATTGCACATCAGAGAGTTGTCAGTATCCCTGATACAATTTACACTGCATCAAAAACACAAACCTCAGCAAGTACAGAAAGTGAAAGCAATTTTGGAATGATCTGTGCTAGAGCAATTCCCTCCACAATAGGCCTAAGTTAACCCAAACTGATACTTTTTACACAAATTATTATAAATAGAAGCCAAAATTTTGTCAGCCCAATACTGCAAACTTAACATATTGGCCCCTTGGTGTCATTTGAAGAAAATTAATGCAGAGGGCCAAAGAGACAGAGTCTGCAATATGTAATGCTCCAGAGACACAGCTGAGATTTTGTTCCTAGTGTAGCATAAATAAATGTTCTTGGCAAGCCATAGGGGAGAAATAAGACATGTGCATAAGTAAGATTAATCAGTAAAGTCAGTGTCTATCTCATGAGTCATATCTGACATCAAAAAGGCCAAGGTTGTTGTATGTTAAATTTGTGCTACTACAGAAAAGGGAAAATAACAAAGAATCTCATGTGCAAATTGTGCTGTAGATTAGAAGAATGTGAAAGCACTAGTGAAAATGAGGGCAGAGGAAGGAGGAGAATTTTTCCTCTCTCGGTAGAAAACTAAGAGTGGAATCATGGCCCAAGGAAAATCAGTGATAGTGCTCCTGTTGCTCTTAGTGTGGCTGTGTTCTGCCCATGGTTTGTACATACTGGGTTACAGCAGTAGGACTGGATTTTTCAGCTTTTACTCAGGTAAACTCTCAGAGAACTAAGTTGGAGAGACAACTGGCCAAAGAGTTTGATTCTCTCTGCTGAAAATGCTAGATCTGTTAAATGAGAGGCAAGGGAGGGTCAAATAGGCTTTTCCTATACTTTTGTGACTCAACATAGTATGATTGAATAATGAGAGGACCAGAAGTGGCCACCAGAATGTGCAGCTGTGGCCACCAGCCTGCAGGTCCCTGCTTACCTGTCCTTCCACACTGTGTGTGCAGAAGTGACCTGATGCAGAAGCACCAGCACACATGGGGTCCTTCTGTTTGGGCAATAGGAGGAAGGCACAGTGGGGTGGCTGATGAGCCTTTGGTAGCAGCAGTGCCAGCAGGCTGAGCATCTCTGGCCAGCTGGCCTCTTGGAGCCTAACCTGGGGGACTACTTATCTTTCTGCTGCAGGCAGAGTGCCAGGCTACCTGAGTGTGCATTTATAAGGCACCAGTGCCCAGTTTATTGGGATGCAAGGGGATGCTTTGTGAGCACTGCGCCCAAACCAGCATGCAAACACAGGGCTTTTAAAAGCAGCAAAACTTAAGGCTAGCTCAAGTGTGTGGGAACTGTTAGTGGAGGAATGTGCTAGCTGTCCTGCTGCTGGCTCATTCATATTAAGTGTCTTAAACAGAATGTGCAGACAAGAGGGACTGGTTGCCAAATGCATTGCTAAATAAAAGATGTAAAAATGGAGTTAAAGGTGAGCTTGTGTATCATCATTTAAAGGTTAAAATCACATTGTAATGGTCTTTGTGGTTCCAGGATCTTCTGAATACATATATTGGCAAGACAAGCTGTCACATTAAGAACATGTACTTAAAGCTTTTTTGCCTTCAAATAACGAGGATGAAAACCTGAATAAAGATGATAGATCTAGATTGAAAAATCACCGTCCCCTAGCCCTGCCCTGTGAATTGTCAGAACAAAGTCCCACTCATGGTTAATGCATGGATTTGTGCAGTGAATCGACCTGTAGCTACCACACACTTTTATTTCTTTGTCTGTGTATAGCCATTCTGTGCTCCTTGGATGCAGGGAGAGAATGAATGGATCAGTGTAAGTGCTGATAAACTTTATCTGCTTCTGGAGTCCTCACATAGTGCAAATGCCTTGGGACAAAGTACTGGCCCTGAGATAGTTTGGTGACTTGTGCCTCCCTCTTTTCTGGTCCAGCTTTGTATAGTCTCATAGCAGAGACATCCTCTGCTCTGCAGCTGTCATAACACTTGCAAACCACCCACTCTTCACAGGAGCAATTACATGTAACCCAACCCCTTGCCGTATGTGCAAGCTGATCTCTCCCACTGCCCTAATTCAGGCTCCAGAATCCCTTTGTTTTCCAGCGCTGTCACCTCTATAGCAATTGCAGCAGGCCAGCTTCATTATTTTCCAATTTGTGCTCCGGGCTCTGAGACCTCAGACCTGCCGGGCTTCCCCCGGGGGAATTCCACTTAAACAGCTCAGACAGGGTGCTGTCTGCTGGAGATTCCCTCTCCCGACTCTTTTGGAGCAACTAACAAGCTGATTTATCTTTCTCCTTATCCGATCAAGCTATTTGCCAGCCATAATTTTTACTTCTGATTTAGTTGTCTTCTCTCTGCTCCACAGGAGAAATTTGTGTTGAACTTAGTATATTGGTGCTGATTTATCTGAGCACTTGTTGCTGTTTACCATGGCCTGCCTTTCCATTTCTGCTCTGCTGCATCCCTTACTGTAGCCTTGGCCAGTTTGAATAGGGACCATGGGGAAGAGCTCTGACAAAAGAGGACCCCCCTCCCTACCATGAAATCCAGTTAATTTTTTATTGTTTCATCCTGCATTTTTAGATCAGAATATTTGCTACGGTGATCAGATCTTGCCAGAGATATATCTGCCAGTGTTTGATTTGAGCTGAGGTGTTTTGATTGGGTTGTGCCTTTTAGTTGCTCTGAAGCTTGATTTTTGTATCCAGTCAGAATTTAGATATGAACTGCTCCTCACCACAAAAAAAAACCCAACAAACAAACAAACAAAAAACAACAAAAAACAACCACAAACCACTAACAGATTTCTTTCTAGAAAAAGCATGTATTAAATACTCAGGTTTGACCAGAAGAAGCTTTTCTGTTTCTCAGGAAACTTCCATTTTAGTTCAAACTAAAACACAGCCTGTACTGGCTATTTAATTCACTGATATCACCAATGATTTAGTTCACAGGTATCACAGATAACTTTTATTTATCCAACTTTAATCTGTACAGCTTCTGCAAAAAGTCTCTGGAAACCTGCTGGAGGTGGAAATGCTCCAAAGACATGCACGTGATGCTGGTAGTCCCTCTGTGACTCCCTGCCTAGGTAGTCAGAGCCTTCCTCACAGCCAGTTAGGATCTGAGCCAGCTGATATTGCTTTGGGAAACCAAACTCAGGTTACTTTCAGCAGTGCCTTTGCTGTGGGTCTCTGTTCTTCTTTCATAGTCGTACCACAGCCAGGTCCCTCAGACCTTGCTAGAGGTGGACACTGAGATCTTTCAACCTCTTTGACTCCTGAGGGCTCTTCCAGGAGAGCACCAGTGCCATGGAGAATGGAAGTGATCTGCATTGTTGGACCTATCCTGGGGCAGCCTCCCTGGTGCAAGGACAGCATTAGCTTCATTTCTGTGTCTTCATGGTGTTTCTGATAAATACAAATTAGGCAATAAGTAGTGAAAAGCTGCTTGAGATTTCTTTCCTTTTACTCTGGCCAAAAGTGTTATCCAGCTCTAATAATAGGGTTCCCCAGGGAGTTGTGTTTTGCAGTTAGAAGTAGGATTCATAGGCCAACTCTTGAAATCTATACTTAGGCATCTAAATAGAGATAGTCTAAAGATAAGACTAATTTGGAGTAGGAATCCTCAGAAACAATATTCTGTGGTCAAAACTACACTTTCTGGACAGGCCAGCTATTTGTGGAGTGTCACAAAAATACAGGTGCCGATGTAGGCTAGTCCTCTCCTGCCCTTTCTGTATTGTCATAGATTCATAGAAAGGTTTAGGCTGAAAGGGACTTTAAAGATCATCTAGTTCCAATTCCCTTGCTATGGGCCAGAAAAACTTCCACTAGACCAGACTGCTGGAAGACCCATCCAACTTGGCTGTGAATATGTCCAGGGTGGGGGCACCCACAGTCTCTCTGGGCAACCTGTTCCAAGTGCCTTGCCACCCTCACAGTGTATTGAGACACACAAGAAAAATGCTGTTGTGTGCATGACAGGAAAGAGACCAAGGGGCTGATGAATTTGCTCAGTGCCATGCAGACACAATGGCCAGGTGCCAGTCTGAAATTGGTTTCATGGGTCTACTGTTTTGTGGGATGGACCTTTGGCTGAGGGTAGTCCAAAGCCAGAATAAGAAAACACCCATATCTTGGTTGTACCATGAAGTCTCCAAATCTAGAAGTCTTTAGTAGGGAGGAAAATGATGTTAAGATAAATCTAGGACTGCCTAGACTGTCTTTTCCTCATCAACTGGCCCTTGGGTCACATACACTGAAGCCAAAATTTCAGCCCTAAGAACTGCCCCTGCACGGGGTCTGTAGGTGTGCAGTAGGTGTACAATGGTCTCGCATGCCTTCCTGCTCCTTGCAGGGCTGCACCACAGCTGGGCATGCCTGACTGTGCCTAGCAAGGGGAACTGCTGGTGGGAGACCCAGCCTTTAGCCATGGTTTGGCTTTGAGTTGCAGAAAGCAAAAAGATACTAATGCAGCATTTTTTTTTTTTGTCCAATAGATGGTGCTGTCCAGCTGATTTTCTCTTTTGAGTGGGAGTTTGGTAACAATTTGAGGCAAAAACCTTTTGTATTGTTAACTCCAGTAAATTTCTTCTGGACTGGGCTGAACTACCCAGTTATGAAACTCAGAACAGGCATTGGAAACTCTCTTCAAAGCAGACCCGACCTGATTGATGTGACAGATTTTTTTTTTTTCCATTTGCAATTAAGATTTTGTTTAACCTTAAAAAATGGTTAAATAACAACAACAAAAAACATTGTGCCTCGTGTATAGTGTGCTGCTGGCAGCATGGCACCTTACGGCTCTTAAACTGTGCAATGATGACCTAGTATCGAATAGGAACAGAGCATGTTCCAAAACATACTATCAAACAGTAGCATGGGATGCTCTTAAACTCCCTGAAGCTTTGAATAATCAGATTGTGACAAACTAATATAGCCAGGCAGATGGTAAATCAGAGCAGAATAGTTCTTTCCAGGCACTTGGGACCCTTGGATCGTAGGTTCATAGCTGACTTAGGCTCATTGACAGCTGTGCTGTGGGTGAACAGGGCTCTGTTGTGCACCCCTCTGCTGCTAGCTGGGCATTTGCACCCTCCCTGTGTGAGCAGCGATGGTACTGTGGCCATTGAATGAGATAGGTCAGCTAAATACAGACTTGGTAGATCAGCAAGCTGGTCCAGTCTGTCCCATAGACTCTCAGCTGTCTGGCCTAAGGAATACAGGAGTATTTTGCTGCAGTATTTTCTTGATTTTTTCCATCTGCAGCCTGGGCCTACATGGCTGTTGTGCTACTTACCTTATGCTACTTACCTATGCTACTTACCTCAGTTTTACCTTATTTTATGAAGTCTTCTCTTACAGTAATTTGATTAACATACATTTGTTGAGAGGTAGTGTGTGTGTCTCCTGCTCCTGGCTATGTCATCCCATCCCCTTTCTTCTGATGGCTCTGCTGTCTGTTGGGTCCATCTGTGACTTGGTTCAGTTCATTAATGTAAGTGAAAATTATCAGTGGAGAGGGTCAGCAAGACCCTTGCACTCTTTCAGCAACAGTGAGTCTGGAGGTCACTTTAGTTTGCTGAGGGAACCATGTCCAGAGCCTTTGGGAACCTGATCTTGCTTGCTCTGAGGTTGGCAGCAAAATTCCACCTGACATGAATGCCACAGGAACAGTCTCTGGGCTCCAATCTTGCTTGTGATTGTACGGAACAGCCAAGGCACAGGTTTTGTGCCCCCTTGAAGTTAAGCATACCAGCATGTGCCTCAAATAGCTACCTGTTGTCTGCATATGTCACCCTTAGGAAAGCAATATTTTAGAGGGCTCACAGCTGCCTACAGGAAGGCAGTATATCACAAGGGAGAGATGTGTTGCATCAAAGACAGTGCTTTGTAAATGCTACATCTGAGGTTAACTTCCCAGCTGTCTCTTGATTTACTTATAATCAAGGGCATGTGAGCTGCAACTTCCTTCTTTTACTCTTTCCTGTCAAAAAGACCTGTTTAATGCAAAGCTAGGAAGTATGACAGGGCATTTCTTTATGCTTTGTTGGTGGTTTATATGGACAGCACTAGCTTGAGTCTAGCACTAGCTTGGAGATACAGAGCACATCCTCCCACATTAGCTCAAGAGAAAATATCCAATGTGTTCAAGCTGGCAGGGGTTTCTTATTAAACTCCCCTTCCCCCAAAAGTGCTATTACAACGATCTACTGCATTTTTATGGGTATGAAATCTTCCCCTGATTACTGAGCTGAAGGGAACATGAGAGCAGTTTGTTCCGGTTAATAACCAGGAGGCTTAACTTGAAATAAGTTGGACTGAAAGCAAGTGTAAACCAGATGCACAGAGACTAGAGTTGCAATCTATTGAAGAAGTGTTTGAGGTTTCTTGTGCACATTTGTCTTCAAAACAAATAATAATGTATTGAGAGTGCATATCAAATCCATGGTGCTTTGTCCTTCCACTGTGAGAGCACAATGATGTGCTGCTGAGAACGGGGAAAAGCATTGCTTTGAACAGCATGTGTGGGAGCAAATGAAGGTAGTTGGATTGCACCATTGTAACTCTGGAATGGGCTTCTCTAGTGGCTGTTTTGAGGTTGACAGGTGAGCACAGATTGTTGTTTGGTTGGTTTTGAGTTTGGTTCTTTTTTTTTTTTAACTCAATGGACAATAATGAAAGTTCTTATCAAGACTACCTTGGGTTTTGCAAGACTTTGTTTCTGATTCTTATAGCCTGTGTCAACTGATAAACTCAGAGGAGGCACCCTTAGTTTCTATGGGTCTGCAAAAGTAATAGATCACAATGAAGTCAAATTATTTCCCTCCTTTTTTTTTTTTTTCTCCAAGATGTTGTCTGCTTATATTCATGCCCAGAAGGTTCACATCCACCTGATTCACTGTTGATGTCCTAAAAGTAATTGGCATGATTCAAGGACCAAGAATGAAATTTTATTGAGAGGAAGAGGTGAAATTCTCCCCACTGTTAGGTCTTGCTTGTGTTGCAATTTCCACGTTAGGGATCATCAGACACAGGTCCTAAAAGAACCCAAAACGTGGAGCCTTGCTAATGACAAATCCTGCGCTTAGCGAAACTGGCACATTAGCGGTTCTCTTAACTAAAACTGTGGATTGGTCTGTGACACAAGGTTGGGTACTATCTGGATTTGACAGAGGTTATGGAGCCTAGGATCATCTGCTCAGGCAGATGTTAGCAACAGTGTGTAGGCCCAGAAGCTAGATGGTGTTGACAGCTGACTTGGAATTGCATCTTAACAGCAACATTTTTCTAAATATTGGATCAGCACCAGAAAGAGAACCCCAGCTCTGGTTGTCTTAGCAGCACACATGACCAGTGCTTAGCTCTGTGTATTTTTGCCGTTACCTTACAAGTTCACTGGGGCTGCTGTTCTTTGTCACAAAGTTTAATACATCCCAGAGCACCCCATCGGTGTCTGGGTACTGGAGGCTGTGTATTCACTTTGCAGTGTTTATTTCTCTGAAGCTGAGTGGGTGACAGCCATAAGAAAGAGGCTTAACTAAAATCAGGTTTGTTTTATTTTTCTCTGACATAATTCTTTCTCATGTCTTTCTCAGAGTCTAAAAGGTCCTCTCACTGGAAGATAGTTGGGAGGCATGGGGACACATCTGTCTTTCCATAAACCTCAGTTATGACAGAACTTCACAAGATAGCTGGCACAGTCAGGCCAAGGAGGCTACACAACAATATCTTTCAGAAAGCTGCATATAAGCAATAGCAGCAGATGCTTTAAGACCAGCATGTTATTTTCCACCACCTCCTCTTCACTGAGAGTAATGCTGTAGCTACTTGTCTTGCTAAACCAACCACAGTTTGCCCTGGGGGGATCTAGCCAGCATAGAGCATCCCTGGTCTCCACAGATTCTGATAGCTCAAATCCTGTGACAGCACACAAGGTTTTATTGCCACCAACAGATTCAGGCATTTTGTTTAATCATCAAGATTTTTTACTATACAGATGAGAATGGCCAGAATTACTTGGCTGAAAAAGATCATCTATCTGCCAATTATATGGATGAACTACAGATACTAACAGGCCTGCAAAAACAGTGATCAAGCAGAGCTTGCTTTCTTCCCATTAAGCCATTTAAAGTTGCAGTATTCTCCAGTTCACATCAGATATGTAATGACCTGGCCATCTCTGTTTGTAAACCTTCACTGAAACAAAAAACCCCATAACTTCATCATCCTTAGAAATTCAGGCTACTATATTTATTTAACAGAAACAACATAAATCTAGGCATAGGAGCTTTAGGAGTGCTGTGGGAAAGCAACTTATATAGTAAGGCCACCTTCTACTGTATTCTTCGGTGAAGCAGTGGCTCAAGAAATAGGTATCAAGCAGAAGCAATTGACTGTTCTTTAGATCCTGAGAAGTCCGAACTGCTCCAGATGAGGCCATGAGTAGGAGTGTGACCCTTTCACTCACATAGTGCCTTTTTCCCTGCTCCCTATGCAGCACAGAGTGCATGCAGAGACATTCCTGTCTCTGCTAGGAAGTGAAGGAGGCACAGCATTTTGTATGGTGGGGAAGACCTTTTCTGCAGAGTATGTGTAAGGACTAGTGAATGTTACATGCTGTGGATGTGGTGCTTTTCAGAAAGTTTAATGGATCGCAGATACTGCAGTGGTCCTGAAGATTTGTTTCCTGAAATTATATTGTCCCCACTTTGTCCACCCACTCGTTGGGAAGAAAACCAAAGGTTTCTAATATTGTTGAGAAGCTGCCCACGGACATAGGAATTTAAATCTGTTAGCGGGACTTGCCAATTCCAATAAGGATGGCCTTGCGTGAAGAGGTGTAGTAATTCTGTGTGGCCCATTTGATGAAATTGTTTCTCTCTTTTCCTTTGATCTAGCCCAGCTGGTACACTAAGCAGCTGAACAACCAAGCTCATTCACTCAGTAGCCTTTGCTGCGGTTGTGCTTCACAGTTGTTTGAAATAATTGAGTTCATGTTTAATGTAGGCTTGAGAGCAAAAGAAAAAATGCAAGTAAGCTGCAGTTGAGACTGAACTGGGACAGGATCTGCATCCAGGGAAAGGTCTCTGATACTGATATCTGTAACACAGACATAGAGACTATGCAGAGTCCTGAACTGATGGGGGAGGTTATGCTCTCCTTCTTCAGTACAGTGACTCAGACTAGTGCTATACCTATAAACCACTAGGGGAGTATAAAGAAATATTCAGTCATACTTCCTAGCTTTGCACTAAAGAGGTCATTTCAATAGGGAAGAATAAGGGAAGGTGCAGCCCACACTGCCTCTGATTACAAGTAAATTAAGAGGCAGCTGGGAGGTTAGTGCGGTCCATTGGAGGAAATGGAGATATCAGGAACTGAGTGGATGCAGGGAATTTTTGAAGTGAAATGTTTCTTCTTCACTCCCTCCATGCTTTCCTTCACTCCCCAGGGTCAGTTCTACTGACATATTTTTCCAACAGAAAATCTAAAGTTCAAGAAAACAATATTTTCCAGCAGTAGAATATTGAATAGCTACAACAGTGGTCCTTGTAACACTGCTGCTTGACCCAAAAGCTAGAGTCAGAGCTGGGTCACTGTGAAATTTTTGGCTGAAGTTCAGCTTTTCTTTTCTAAAAGGGAAACATGTCATTGTTCAGGAGGCAATGGTGAAGGCACCTGCCATGACTTTTTACATTCAGTCCAGCACCCATGGAAAGAATTGCCTGATCTAGCCTCATGGTGACTGAGAGAAATAATATAGAGGGGCATTTTTAAATACAGAATGTGATGTCTCATATGTTTCAAACTCCTATTTTTCTGGTACAACAGAAATACTCTAGGGACAAGTAAGCCATATAATTTTTAATGAAGATTAATCAATGCCCTTTTCTCTTACTCACTGAGACATTCTTCACCTTCAGAAGCACCGTACAGTTGCAATCTGCTCCTTGAGTTCCTCCTACAGATGGTTCGGGACAAGTCCCCATACCTGCAGTACATCATTGTCTCTGGCAGTGTGTGGGTAAACATCCTCTGTGGAACTAAAGCATGATGTTGAAGGAAATGCTCTGTGTTGGGTTTTTTTTTTGCTGGAGGAACCAGAGTGCTCTTTAATCTTCAGTTTCCTAAATGCAGAAGTGGTCAACTGTGACCCAATTTTATTGTAATCTGGAAGATTGGAGAATGTGTGCTAAGTCTGATGTTCAAAACCAAAGCGAAAGGGATGTGATGCAAACTGAATCTTCTTGGGGTTAAGTATCAGTGAAGTTATGACAGCTGAACTGCAGATCCTAGATCAGAGGGTGCCAGATGGGAATGTAGCTCTTTTCTGAAACTGCCTTCATGATATCTATAGTTTGACCTCTGGGAGAGTACTTGGCTAAGGTGTACACAGTGTCTGTGAACATAGAACAACACCAGAAAGGCCAAGTAGGCCTGGCCTAAATGTCAACAGGGTATTGTTAGTGTGGTTGTTTCTCTTTCAATCACTGGGACAGGTAGTCTGCGTGGTTTAGCCTGCGTGGTTGTTTTGCTATGCCTGAGCTGTATATGAGGTTTGGAAAAAAAAAGGTATTGTTTTGAGTGGGAGGGCAAGACACAGTTTAGGCCTAGATCTACTAAGCCAGTAGTTGTTTCTGTTGCCACTAGTTATGTTTACAGCTGCCTAGGCAGTGAGCAACCACTCAAGACTTAACAGAGGTTGCAGAGGTCAGAAGCTGTTGGAAAAGCTCTGAGGCTGTCCTGGCCAGTGGTGTGAGACCCAGGCACGCACACGCTCACACAAGCACACTGGCCAGCATCCTACAGTGTTTCCCAAAGGGCAGTGCAAAAAATAACTTGAAAGAGGAAACGGTGTTGTTGAGAATATTTTCAGAATGCAAAATAAACTCTGATCCAAGGAAAGGTATTACTTTGGAAGGAAGCCAAAAAGCAAAAATGGCCATGACCTGCAATGACCACAGCTTCTTTCTCTGATCCTTGTTGGCTTTTAGCCTCCTCAGGGAGTGCAGTGTTGATTAAAGAGAAGGCCAGCAGCTTCTGTTCTTATTTATCTCTACAGTGAGAAGATCAGACTGTCAGGGTACTGGGCTTGAACTGTACTTTGACTGGGTGAATAAAGAGCCTGGCAAAAAAATCCCATCCTGCACTTACAGACTTCCATGTGAAAGGGAGGAGGAGGAATGCTGTAGAAGAATGTGCTCACTGAACAAGAGCAAAACATGTAAGATCTGCCTTTTCTTCAAATACAAATTCATTATCCTTTTTAAAGGATATGGTTATTTTCGTAAAGAGAACCATTTTTATTGGATTATGCCAAAGCAGTTGTTTTTAAGATTCACAAAAAGGGAGAGGGCATCGCAGGATCCATTGAGTAACTTTTCCAATGACTAAATCAGTCTGTAAATATTAGGTAAGCATTTTCCATGTGTTCATGCTACTGGAGCTGAACCAACAATATGTCCTTGCAAACAGAGTGATGCACCATTCTCTGTTGTCAATGACATTCTCCCTCTTGATTTATTAAGTCTTAGAAGTATGGGGGGAAAAAGGCAAAACAAGAAACATCCCAATGAAAATATTCAAACTGATGCAAAACTGCAGCACTGTGGTATACTCATTCCAGCCACTGGAATTGCTTGTAGACACTCCCCCTGGTGTCATAAACTGTTTTCTGAGAGTAGTGGTTTTCCAAGTATGATGCTGCATATTCTTGCTGCCTTCAGTGGTGCCCATTTGTGCGGTCTTAATCTTCCAAGGCTTTTTGATTTGATTCTGTAATGCTCTATCACTGGAAGTGTTGGAGATGACTTTTCAGAAAACCTGATTTTATGTTTGTTTATTTCAGATATGATTGGCCTTTGCAAATCCAGACAGGTTGCAGCAGCAGAACGTCTCTACCTAGTTGATGGAGATGAGCTGATGTAGTTAAAAAGCCTGGTGGAAATACTTCTAATGAGTACAAAATAGTTATTTTTATAAGACACCTTTAAAAAAATAATCTCAACATGAGCAGTTTCACCTCAATAACAGCACAGGTGGGTCAGGCAGAGTGTTTTGTTATCTGTGTTCTGGGAGTGAATGACTTTTCAGAGCCCTGACAAAGAGTGCACACACAATTTTATTGGAACTAATTAGCCACAAATGGAGGAGTGTGTTCAGAATGATGTATTCCTCTCTCTGAGCCCAAAGAGCTGCCCTTGTTTCACATCTGTGTCTGATTATGCTTCTTGAACTTTAAGGCAGCTGTCTTACAGGTTCATTTTCTGTAGGAACTCAGGAAATTACTTGGGAAAGCCACTGACACTGCCTACCATTTACTGCCGGATCTCTTTCACTCTTCATGTGAAGAAGCCTATTACTGGGAACTGTTGGCACACAGCGTGGCCAATGGCAGCACAGCAATTAGAGTGGAATTTATAAAGAATGATTGCAACACTCCCTAAATGTTACCAATTGATGTGTATACTCATAGTTTATGGAGCAGTCCCCAGAGACTATGGCCCTTCCCTCTCATTGACAAATACTAAGAGATTCAACAAATTACACTGAGATCACAATGGGATTGATTAGGTGTAAGGAAGATAATATATGAAGGAGGATGTAAAGTGATACTTGCACTATGGTTTAGAAAGTGACTTAATTGTTATTGACTCAAAATGTTGGCATCGTTTTTTGCTGCATAGAGCAGCCTTCAAAGTGCTGCAAAAATGGCTGTTTCACTATTTATTCCATTTTAATTTAGAAAAAGATACGTGACTTGGAACAACTGAAACTCGTTCCTCATCTGGTTGTTTTCCCGATAAAAATTAATTGAAGGACAAAAGGTGATTTCTTAAGTGCCTTGCCAACAACTATACAGTAATTACTTCCAAAGGGCAAGCAGCCCACCAGTGTCAGCTTGAATGAGAATTTGGAGCTTCTGATGCTGTTGCTTGACTCCTGCTTCAATTCTCAACAAACTGCTTTGCGCTGCAATCAGATCTCAACATTAAGCAAGAGTTGATGCCAAAACATGGATAGGAAGCAGGCAAGAACAGGTGTTTCAGGAAGTTATGTTGGTCTATTGAGATAATGTATTTATTAAATCAATGTCACAGCAAAGTTCTACAGTCACTGTGCTACTGGAGTTGCTTTGTTGGTGATATAAATGCCAAAGACCTGTTTTTCTGGTAAAAGGAAACCGATTTTTTTTTTTTTTTAAGCACAGCCTTGCTTGCTTGGACATCCTCCCAAGTAAGCTTTGATAACTTGTGTCATGAGTTTTCCTCTTGATTTCTTCCCTCTGTAGCTATGATATTAATTAAGAAGAAAAGATCAGAGGATGGGATATGTTTATGTAAAACACTGAGTGTAAATCTTTAGGAATTAAGGGGTAGTGAGAATCCATAGAGCCACTGCTGAGTCTGTGCTGGCCACAGACTATCCACACACAAGGGTGGGGTCCATTATATAAAGTATAGTTGTGTGTAGTCATGTGTGTTTGTGCTGGCATGTAAGTAGTAGGTCTTCTGAGTACTGTTATCTAAGAAAGTAGGAGCATTTGTTCCACAAGATAGCTAGAAGCATTAATGGTTTTTGAATTGTGTTTCTGTTGTTCTTTCATCATGTAAAAATTCAGTGTTAAGTGAAAGGAAGTGACGAGAATATAAAGAAGAGAGAAGTCTCATATGAAAAAATGTGACTCTAAAAGTAAGATCCTCATAAGCAAGTTCATGGAATCACCATCAGTATAAGGAATAGAGACAAAGTGGGGAGTGGGGAAGAATCTTCTTGGCAGGAAGGGGTAAGAAAAAGTATAAAACCTATATTCCAGCATAAACTGAAGAATCAGTTAAACACCACAATTTTTGTAGAAAGTCACACAGATACTATTTGTTCCTATTCAGGACATAAATAATTCAGGGGTTTTATGTCTTAAATTTCCTTCCTCAGATACACTGCACTGGTTGTCCCTTTTCTCAAATTAATAGTACAAGTAACCTTTGATATTGCTCTCAAAATAGGTCAGGAATTTTTGGTATTTGATGGGCAATGGTGGACTGGTAGAAGTTTCAAAATATAAAAGAGGAGCCTCTGGGGTAGTGCAGATAGATGAAAATTTTAATCCAGTTCTGAGTGATGGGTGTTTGTAAAAATCTGGGAGGATGATGAAAATAAGTATGCAGTTTGCTCCATGAAAATGTAAAGCTAGTGCTTCAGTCCTGGGGTCTGGCCCTATGCTTGCTAACCTTGCTGCTGACTTCAGAGAGCATGGGATTTCTTTGACAAACACCTGTCTGAAAGGAAGCACCTGAGAAGAAAACAAAGTAACTCAAAAGCTTTATGTAATGTTGACTGAAAGATGGATCTCGCCTATGAGTAACTGTGGGCCAGCACATCCCATGGTGCTGAAGGAGCTCAGTACTCTGTCAGGCACCAAGCACTCACATGCAGTTCATCCTGCATGAAATGGGGCTGGTGTAAGCCTCCAGCTTGAGAGTCTATCTGAAGAGCTTAATTTCATGCTGCAATGTGTGAAGTTTAGCTGCAGAGGTTCATATACTTGTCAAGATGAGTTATGTTTTCCTGGCTCTTTCTATCTCTTTGACTTTCATCTTCTTTCAGTAGATTTCAGTGTATATCTCTGTTAATGTTGGTGCAGACTTGTGCTAGAGAAAGGCAAGTTAGAGCTTCAACCCTGAAGGGCAGAAGAAAGTTGGTGGTTGTATGGCTGGCTTTCAAATTCCCTTTAGCATGATCAGAACTGAAGATGGACTAGGGGGCACCTCTGCAAAGGAGGAAGATGAAGGTGTCAAGGCTAGAAAAGGCAGAAAAAAATGAGAAAGATAAGTCCTTTGAACTGTCAGATGACTTGTCTTATCAGAGGCTGTATAGAATAGAGACAGGAAGGCAAGCCCAAGTGCCCAGAGAAGAGGTCCAGAAGAAAACAGTGTTGCTTCCTGGGTGTAAGAGGTGCTAAAAGCAATAATAGCTCAACTGTTTGGATTCAGTGTGTTTAAATCCTCCTCTTACTTCCTTAGTGCTGCTGGGAGCAAGACACAGGAATAGTTCCTCCTGCCCTACCTGTATGAAGGCTTATATACTTGCAGGTTGGCTATGTGTATGGCTGGGGTCAGCTTTTACAGAGACAGGGGACTCCCATCTTCCTAGCTGACTGTGACTGGAAGTGTTGAGCCCTATTGGGGTGTAATTAAATGGAAAAATGTCTGCAGAAGAGAAGGATTCATGGATCCAGTAACAGTTGTCTGGCTTTTAGAGCATTCCAAAAATCTCCTGGAAGCTAGAGAAGTACAATCAACCAAGACTGAGCACTGGACAAATGCACTGCAGTGTTTGATTTGGTGGTGGGTTTTAGTTGGTTTTTTTTGGTTTGGTTTGGTTTGTTTGTTTGTTTTTGTTTGTTTGTTTGTTTGAGTTTGTTTGGTTTTTTTTTTCCTTTAATTTAAAAATTATTTGTTGGAAGGACAGACTAAATTAAACCCAATTGCCATAAGACCACAGGGGAGCTCTAAGAGGTCTTTTTTAAACTGAGCAAATAAACTTTAGCTCCCATTGGCTGAGTGACTTTGGAGTCTTTAGTCTTTGTTGCTGTTTATTTTTCATAGCTGTCACTCTCTGTAATTCTAATTATTGGTTTTGTTAGTGGAGTCATGAAGTGTCTCAGAGGCTGATGCTTGGGAACCTTAAGTTGACTGGCTGACTCGTGACAAGTGCATATCACTCGAGTCTCCACAAACTCCTCTGCAGGATTTGAAACAGCTTTGACAATTATTTGGCCAGCTGAAAAAGAGACAGTACCAAAATTAATAAAATGTGTTCCAGTAAAGCAATTTCCTTTGCCTTTCCATGTCCTACTTCCCTACTTTATTTCACCTTTTGTCCCCACAGAAGTTAATTTTAAAATTAAAGAATGTATGCTACATGATACAGCTTTGGGTTTTTAAGTGAGCTTAGAGCTGAAATGAGAGAGGCAGTGGGAATTCAGTTTGTCCTCAGCACTTGCCAAGTATGTAACAAGCACGTAGATGCTGCACAGTCACCAAGGTGAGCTGAAGAGGAAGGGTGATATCACGGATGGAGGAAAGGTTGCTGAGTTGACTTGGATCTACCAGCTAAGTATTATGTGAGTTGCCCATCCTCTGCAGGCTTTGCACCTTGCATTGCATTGCAGGACTAGACAGGTGATGATGCTTTTTCATATTTTTTTAAGCTCCATGCAAAAAATGTATTTCAGATTACTTCAGAATTCACCTTGAGCAAGTAATCTTATCTAAAAAAACTTACCCTTGCAGACTTGCTGCTGCTTACTGGGAAGTGGAAGTGGGGTGCAGGTTGAGCAGCAATGAGGTAGAGTTGCAGGGGATCTTCTTGGGCTGATGTCCTGCATTCCTTACTAAATTCCAAGTACCCAGTAGAGGTGAAGGGTGGGGTGGTGCTCACTTCACATGTGGGGATTCAGCAAAACTCCCTTGTCTGCACTGGATGATCACGACAAAGAGTAAGGGGGTTTGCAACTCAGATGGTCACTGGATTGTAATTCAAAAGTGACCTTGATGTTGATTCTAGTAATTGGTGTGGGTGTGCTGTTGGACTTAGGAGCTCAGCCTTTATTTTCAGCTGTGGCAGAGGCTGGTACATAAGGGCCTATGTGTTAATTTTTGCAGATGGTAACGAGTCCTCTGGTCTGACAGTTTGCTGTCTGTGTTGATGCCGTGCTGCTAAATTTAGGATGTTCCTACTAGCCCAGGAATTAGTAGTAGTATAACAAGCATTTAATTATCACACAACACTGCTATAACTTCAAGCAGGCAGAGCCAGAGATGTAAATCTGAATGAGTATCTTAGTCAAAGGCAGAGGGTTATTGGCCTCAAATAGACGTCAGGTTTTGGTCCTGGATATCCCTGCATATATCAGTATGATACATCAAAAGCTTTTGAAAACTCAGTGTACTGATGTGTCCAGACGCAAATGAATTCTTGACTATCTGTACCTCAATTCTTAGCCACAGCATGAAGATATTTGCTAGACTTGAAATTGGCTGTGTTGTCCTCGCTGTCTATCCAGGCACAGCTGTTGGCTGCCACCTGAGGAAGTATGTCCTCGCATTAGAGAGCCAGTTAGTATGGTGTCCTGTGTAACTGTAACTTGCTATTTTTGTGCTTCACTGCAAGATTAGCCATTGGCTTCAGCAAATTATGACCTGTTGCTGGTACAGGACAGTCTGGCAAAGAGCTCTGTACTGGTGACATCTAGAGTTCCAACAGCTAGCATCTGCACCCAGTTTACAGTCCTGAGCATCTAGTGTCAGGTCAAGCTGGATCCCACATTTGCTTCTGCTCCCCAAGCTGTATGAAGTTGGCTTATTTGTTATTTTTCAACACTACCGAAGTATTTAGGCATTCTCAAGGAATTGGGAGGGGGGTGGACCAACAGAATTCTGGATATCTACAAAGAACTTTTAGCTCAGATTACTTACTTAGCTTACATATGGGTTGAACATGCATAGCCCTAGGCAAACTGTGATGAAGAGCAGTCTGGACAAACAACTAATGCTGCTAATATTGACCCAGAGCTCCATTTAACTTTGTAGCCCCCTTTAAAGGAAGCAATCAAAAGAAAATGCTATGAGATCCTGAATGCTGCTTGTTTGTTTTTTCACATGCTGCTCAGCCTGGGAGGTGAAAATACCCATCAGTTTGATTTCCTCTTTCTCAGGCATTAGTCAGTTGTTGTTGCCTTTGCATTTTCAGTGCTTCCAGGCAATGTAAAAATACACCTTCAAAATGTAATGAAAAACATTCTGGTTGAATAAAGTTTTGGATGGTTTTTAACATTTTGTTTTATTTTTTGTTTGGGTGGGTTTTTTTCTTGTTGTTTTTGTGTGGGGTTTTTTATATATATATTTTTTTTTCAGATCACATTGCTAAGCCTTGTTTAAGTTGTTTTTTCTAGTAACTACATTATTCCTAAATGTGATTGTCACTCATCACCTCTGGTGATGCACAAATTGTCTAGCAGGTAATTTTGCAGTCTGAAATCTACAAAGTGGATTTTGCAGTTTTGCTGTGTGGTGATGCTTTCTAGACAATGCTATATAAATGCCATTTCCAAGTGAGACTGCTCTTATTATTCCCAGATGTTCCAGTTCTTTAGTTGCCTAAATATAGTTGTTGGTGAGGAGTTGTAGGCTTTCAGGGCAGAAGGTCAGCTTGAAAGGGACTTAGAGTTGTAAAGTAAGCAATTTCTGGATTTTGAACCTTATCAGCTCTCACTTTGAGTGTGATGGGAAAGCCTTTAAGCTGCTTTTGTCAAGCTTGGAAGATAAAACTGGCATTTCTGGTCTCTATCTCATAGCAAAAAATTCTGAGGTCTGAGTCAGTTTGGGTCACAAGTTTTATTAGCATAAATTTGCCCCACTGTATTGACATCATTAGAGCTAATGTGATTTGCTCTGAAGAGGTACTGGCAGCATCAGTAGAAGTATTTTCAGTTAAATGAAAAATGTCAGAAATACAGCTACCTCCCCACCTAGTCATGTGGGAAAGAGCAAGTGAAGAGATAATGCCTTCTTTGGAGTCATAGCATCCACATCCTTCCTTTGAAGAAACAAACCGAGGCTGCTATGGAGAACTTGGGATTTCAGTGGGTCTAAGGGAAAGCTGCACCCAGTTTGATGAGCTGCAGCTTGATCTCATGTCACACTTCAGTATTTATGTACTGAAGGCTCTTTGTTTAATGGAAAATATTGTCTTTCCCATCGTGACTGTCATGTAGCCATCTGTGTTAGCTAGGATCGCACCTTTTATGTATCATAAAAAATGTGCATGTTGTAGTTTGATATGCTGGAGCATAATAACAAGGTATGTTCAGTGAACAGCACTGTAGGAAAAATGGGTTGTGATCTTGTCATTAAAGAAGACAATGAATGTGAGGAAAAGCCCAACTCTTGTCCAAAGACCTTATTCTGATTCCTACATTAAAAGAGCACCGAGTCTGTCATTCATATGCATCTCATTAAATATGAACCTGTGCTTTAGTTTTACACTTTCTTGTCTCATCCCCTTTCCAGGATCCTTCTTCCGTTCTCATTTGTAGGAGGGCATTCTTTAGTTTACTTTAAAATCCTGCAGAAGCGTAACTGGACCCCTCCCTACCTGACATTCCCTCTTGCATCTCCCTGTGAAACAAGGCAACTTTTCACCTGTAAACCAAAGAAGGGTAGCCAGGAGCATTTGGCAGAATCACTTTCTTTTCAGTCAAAAGGTTAGGACAAACACTCTGTTTTCTACAGAAAGATCTGACTTCTTTCCAGAAAAAGAATTCTGAAAAAAATTTTCAACCAGTCCTAGTTTTTCTTCATCAGGATTTTATTTTCTCCTCCACCGTTTCTCATTCTATAACCTTCTGAGCAAAATAACATCCCTATAAGTATTTGAGTACTAGATGAACTTTCCAACCTATGGTATATAGGTGGCTTAAAATTAAGGTGAAATAAGTTTGCTAGTGCCCTATTTTTGACAACTCTGGCCTAGACACTTCCTTTACAGGTCAGTGAAAGCCTTGTTATATGTTTGTAGAGTCAGCAGAAAAAGCTGGATTTCCTCACAGCCTGAACCAGTGCAATTCTGAAGCTTTCTGAAGCCACTGAGATAAAGACCAGGCCCTGAGAGAGAGCACAAAAAATACACTAAATGCACAGCTCTGGACCCTAGATACAACAAAAGTTTTTGAAGCAAGTGGCCGAGGGGAAAAAATAGAATTCTTTGTCTCCATCCAGACCACACCAGACAGCTCAGCGTTGCTTTTGGCTGTCAATGCTGCTGTCAAGGATGAATTCTGGTGTGTTCCCATCACATCAGAACATGCAACACCCATGCTCAAAGCCCAGCCAGTTAGGTCATCTTTGAAACATGACAGGCTAGTGAATGAGGAAAGGCTCTAGGGCTTTTTTTCCAGAACAGAGTGAAAGGTTCCTCCAGCCCTTCTCTGCCTGTTAGGGTGTCTAAAGGTATGTATATATGCAAATATTTTTAGGTCACTTCCTTCTAGCTGGTATCAAAGGACTACAGATTTGATCACAGTGAGGGATATGTCTGTAATACTTGCATGGGTATTGTGTAGTTTTCAGTCTTTTTATCTTGCCTGAACAATCTCATCTGGTTTCACGATGTTTCTTTTTCCAGCCTGGACTTTTTCTCATTTGCAGGGTATTGTTGCTGAGGGGACCTGGAAGACAATCAAGTAGGAGACTATAACCCAAGCCTTGGAAATGCATGTAGTCTGTTTTAAACAGACTTATTCCCTTGGAGAAGAGTGGTGCCTAGTCAGTAAAACAGTTTCTAGGGTACACAAGATGAAAAGAATTTCTCTATGAGAAGATTTCTGGTAATTTAATTACTAATAACTGCCATCAAGCGCTGCTAGCGGAAATGATTGCAGTTTTCAGCTAACTTGCTGTGAAGACTGAATGGGGCATAAGGGTAAATTTAATATATTCTGCCTTAGTGATTAGCGTTTGTGTTCAACTTTGCAGCCTTTAATGGGAGCTTTGTGGCTGCATGCTCTGTGGTAGCACTGGTTTCCATGACAACTTCTGTGTCCACTATTTCTCACACATGCTTTATGACTTATTGTACAGCACGTGTTGTTTAGTTTCACAGCCTGTGCTACAGTATTCAGGAAAACTGTGACTCGTTAGCATCTACATTGCAAGGAGCAGTCTCCTGCCATGAGGAATGAGAGAACAATGAGCAGTCCACATAGGAAAGGTGGGGAAAGCACTCTGGTATGGTAAAAATTCCAGTCTGTCACTTCAGAATACAGCTGGCAGGAATGACAGGCTTGGGAACATCTGTGAGGCCTTGGCTCAAAAGGGTTGATTGTCAGTGATGGTTTTCTGTTACTTTGTGTACTCACCAGTGCTAGATTTTCAATCTCCATCACATTCTCCAAACCTCTTGTCAAGGGCTGCCTGAGGGCTCTCTCTCATGTGCATGCCTGCTTTATTCCCATGCCCTGTCCATCCTGTATGAAGAGCTCCTCACTCGTGCCAGAAAGACATTTCTAAAAATACCAAGGGAGAACTGTGCCAGGCCAGGCACTTCTATTCATGCCTGTGCTGGGTCAGTCTTGCTACCCTGGCTCAGTTCTCACCATGTCTGTGCTGGGGAATCCCCTTCTGGGAGCACGAAGGTGCCCAGCCTTGTTCCTTTTCTCCCCAGCACATGGGCAACTTGGGAGAAACAGCAGCTACAGCTCCTTTTGGGGGGTTCCAAAAGAATGGAGCCTCCCACTGTGAACCCATGGCAGATGAGGTGGGTGGGACCATGTGGCTGCATCACTGACTGAGGCTTCCTTGGAGAAAGCATCTGCACAAGGCATAGGCTACTGTGCCTCAACACAGCCGAGAGCCTTGCTAAATTGCTCTTGGAGAAGGATGTGCCAGAGGACAGAGGTCAATGAGAATTTGCCTGCATAGAATCTGAGGAAAGTAAAAAGCCAAGCCTGCAATAATGCATCACGCCCAGAGTGTACGTGCTCTGCCTGAAATAGAGCAGCCAGAATTGGAAACGGTCCTTTGGCCAAGTCCCTCAGAAAGGAGTTTTCCAAAGTGACATGGTGTGCTCGCTGTGAGGCGGCGGTGGCCCTTGCTGGGTCAGAAGAGAAAGCCTGCTGCTGCCTGCTGCCTCCCTCTGAGTAACGCCCGGCAATTAATGCTGCAGCAGGAAATAGGTGGGAGAGTAACAAAGGGTTTGTTGCCGAGCAGATTGTGTGGCCCCGTCAAAAGGAGCTGTAATTCCCACCCAGTCTGATTATTTCTGCCATGGACTAGCCCTGTTACTTGCTTCCCCATTCAAATAAAGTTAACACCTTCAAAAATTCGGAACTTGCTAGAGACTTGGAGTCTGCTGGAGACAGTGTTTTCCAGCTCCCCTGAGGGTGTCTGTACAGTGTTAGGAGTTGGCAAAGTTCAAGGGTGCAAGGGATCCTGGTCTGTAGACTGAGAGGAGGATAGAAAGACAGCTGATGGAGAGCAGCATCCCAGCCGGGGATGGGCTCATTCGTCATCTGCCATGTACCTGTTAGATCTTGCGGTCCCTGGGAGAGACTTTGCTAAAAAATGAAAGCCTTTCTGTTGTCTGAAGATCAGTGGAGCCTGATGCAGGAAATTTGGTATACCTGACTTACCTCAGATAATTTAAAGAAGTAGAGAATGCAACATAAACCACCTTAAAACAAGAGCCAGTCAGGAACTCTTTCACAACCAAAACTGTGTCTGCTTCCCTGGCTCTGATGAAACCTTGATTTTGTGTTCCCCAGCTCCCATGCTGTCACATGTGCTTCTGGCCCAGATCCAGAGGAGAGATGCAAGGTCTGTGACAGCTGTTTGCAGTTAAAACATGGTTGTTGAATAGTCCTGCATCTTCCACCTGGGCCTTCCACCCCATCCTGGCCATCATTGCCGCAGGTACCCATTTTGAAACTTTTGTGCCAGATTTGGAGAGCCTGTGGGCAAAAAGATCCCATAGGCACTGGAATTTATGTGAATTGTGCTAAAGCCTCTTGAAATGTGGGGTGTGTGCTACCAGGCAGCTTGTAACATGGACGTTACATCCTGGCGTGATGAGGGGAGGCATAACACCTACCATGTTGGTGCTAGGACACGATGGTGGGAAGGGGGGGCATGCCACCGACAACACTGTTGAAAAAACACAGGATTACCTGAAAACCTACCTGCACAAGTTGCCCAGGCCTGGGAAGAGGAGATAAGAACAGACAGCTCATAAAGGAGTGTTGTGCTTGGGAGCCTGTGGCTTTGGGGCAAAGCAGCATCATGAGGTTGCGTTGGGGAGAGACTGGGGGCACAGGGACTGCTCATGAGAACGTGTGCATGTGGGAAGGATGGAGGTGTAACTGCAGGGAGGTGTGGGCGCTGGCAGGGGGTGTGGGCTGTCTGGAAGTGCTGTGCGAAGCAGGGTGGGCTGGTGCGTGGGAACAGAGCAGAGGCTGCTTGTGCATGTGGTGGGTTTCTGAGCAGGAGCAAAGTGGAATGAAGTGTTCACCAGAGCTGGTCTGAGGCCAGTCGGGAGCTGGGTGGGAATGCAGGTGGGAGGGAATCTGTGAGCTGGAGGGGCTGCAGGTCTGTTATGAGAGCTTGTGGCAACAGCTTGGGAGCAGGCTCATGGCCTCAGAGCCCTTCTCCATGTTCTTCACTGTGTCTTATCCTCGGGACAGTTGAAAATGTACATGTACATTGCAGTCACAAACTGTACGTGGCAGACTCACCTGGACAGGTGGGCCTATTCACTGTCTCAGAATTCAGATTGGGAACCCAAAATCATGTGTGGTTACAGCTCCACCCCAATAGAACTGTTTATTTTTGAAGGACATGGGTGATGCTGTGAGAGAGGTGGGTAAAGTCCAGCTGGGATTATTTTTAATACCCTGTTTCTAGTGGGGAATTCAGAGTTCCATTTGATTAGAGCTGTTTTTTTCCATCTCAAATGTGTCTGTTTACATTGTGTGAAGTCCATGCCATTTTCTGTATCTCTCCATCCATTTCCACTCTCCCTTTTTGACTGCCCCTCAAAATGCCCAGGTTGGGGCCAGGACCCAGTGGTAGGTGATGCACTGTGCCTGGTCAGCAGGAGGATCCAGCCCTATGCCCCTCCATACTCCTCTGAGCTATCATAATGGCTTGTTCCTCATCTGCTACACAGGACAAAATCTGCCTTCTAGCAGTCATTTCATCATCATACTTGGTGACAACACAAAGCTGTCCTGTTGAGGTATTTGAGTGTGTCCTCTGGCTGAGATACTACTTTACACAAAGCTTGGGGAATTATGCTATATTACTGCATTTATACTGGGCTGTAGCTTTGCTTTCAATCCTCTGCCAGGCTCCAGAGCAAGACAGTACATATGGAGTCAGCCAGCAGGCTGGGCTGAATGGTCGAGGACCTACACTCACCCCCTTGTTCTGCCACTAGCCTGCATGTAACTTGACTCACTTTGGCTACTCTTGGCCTTTGATTCCCCAACTGAAAAGTGAGGCTGACAATAATTCCCTGCTTCTTAGGGATGCTGAGGAGATAAAAGCATTAATGTTGGTATTGCTTGCTATTACTTGCCGCTAAGGACAAACAAGTAACTAGTAGTTATGCATTGATGGATGGCCAGATTTTCCCCTCACTCGCACCCCCACCTTCTGATACCACGTGGATGTCACTAAAGCCTGATATTTGTAAGCACTTGAGTGTGTGTGTCTGAGTGTGCATGTGTGTGACGCTACAGCGTCTCTCTTATTGGATTCAAAACAGATGTTGAGATGACAACTTGATCCTCTCCTGCTCTGGCTGAGCTGAGTGGGTGGAATCTGGGCTGTAGCTCACAATGGAGTGTTCGGCCAAGAATCTCCAGGCCTTTCTCTGACATTAACAGGACCCCCTGGAAGTTTGGGAAATGTTGCTCTATCAGTGTGCAGCTGGAGAAGCCAAAGCACGTGAAACAGTGGGTTTGCTCAGTGTGGAAGGCCAAACTGGAGCATGCAGCCTGTAAGCCTCTCTTCCCTGTCCGGACCACTAGATGGAGACGTCCTTTCCAGATTTGTGGAAAAAATGTAGGTATTTATGAAAATATATTTTCCAGTGGTTTCTCAAGGACCTGCCAGTGAAAGTGCAGACATTCTCCCTGCCCTGGTTTCACAAGTCAGATCTGGACAGTGTTATGGGAAAGGGCTTGTTGGTTTAGTAACAGCAGCATTTAGAAGAATTGCTAATTTTAATCTGTCTCCATTTACTGAGTACCCTCTCTCCCTTGGTGGGAAGTACAGCACAGCAGCTCAGAGGTCCTAAACGTATTGCCCTGTACTGCACAGGGGTGCTCTGCCAACTCTGCAAATCACAGGGACCCCAAGAGGTGACAACACTTGAACAGCACTTCATGTAGCTCTAACTCCTGCGGCACAGTAGTGGTGGTACCCCTAAGGCCTGGAGCAGCTTATTTACACCTGCCTCCACCCTGCATCTGGCATCTTGCTTCACTCTACTCACCACTGAGGATCATAAATATGCGCTACTATCTGCCCAGATACTTAATTTTGCTTAGACAAGAATTGTTCAGTTTGGGGAGAGGGGGTGGGGAAAGAAAGCAAGTATTGCTCTGTGACTTTAGCTGTGCCTGGCAACTATTATACATTTGACCTTGCCTCTGCTCTCTGGACTTGCTCTTCAGGGAGGTTGGATTAGATGATCTCTAAGGTCCTTTCCAACCTAGGCCATTCTATGATTCAAGTAGAATGATATTAATAACTTTGACTACAATCCAGGTCTCCCTTCCCCCTTTATCCCCTTTTTCCCAAATACTGACAATGAGAACAGGACAGACATAAACTCTGAATCAGTGTCCACTCACACTTGTGTGTGTCTGTCCCTAATGTTCTGCAGAGTTTCAGCCTGAGATGCTTGAGGTTGCTCTGAGTCACTTCAAGAACATCTGCAGCTCTGATCCTTTGAGGATCAGATGCTGGAGGTGTCCAGCCTCTTGAGGTCCAACAGTAAGCAGTGGCAAATGTGCAAAAACTATTCTTATGGAAGGCGAATCTTACCTGTGCTGCATCATGAATGTTAGGAACACAGAGGATGCCAGTTAGCTAACCTCCCCAGCTTCTGGCCTGTGGCATGCTGCTGTCCAGTTCTGAGAACTGCTAATCCCACAGAGGTGGAATTGTAGCAAGTGTATGGCTTCCAGTGCCTGATTCAGCCACACACCCAGTAGCTACATCTTATTTCACAGAAAAAGAAAAATAAAATGTATTGCTCCAGAAGCTGAAATCCCAGAATCTGACAGGCTAGGTGAACCATTTGTTAACACTTTGCAGTACAGAAAATCGAGAACACATAGTTTTGCTGTCCTGCAACTCTGATCTCAGCTAGTTCAGGGCACAGGCACTTGCCTATGTCTGCATACATATGCTCTCACCACCAGATTCAATACAGCCTGCTCACTGGTACAGAAGTGAGAAACTGTGACTAAATAAAGGAAGTAAGGGAGAGATGGAAAAGTTTGGAAAAGTGCTGTTTTACAGAATACAAGCATTCAGGAAAGTGTTTGGGTTTTCAGTTTAGTTTTGCTCTTAAGGCAATAGGAGACTTCTCTAAAAGTGATGCCTGAGAGTTGAGAATAGGGATCAGGGGCTGTGCAGCCCATTTTCCCTGCCAGAGGTAAATGGATCTATACAAAATGTCCCACAGAGTTCTGTCACTGACAGCATGTGGCTTGCTTTCACTGACACCTGTTACCTGGAGATCCTTTAAAGTCATTGATATGTCTGATGGAGATCCCAACATCAAATCTTACCTACTGGTTAACCTTTTCTTGCTATATTCTCATTAAGGGATGGATTTGCCAAAGGAGAAGATATGGCTTGAGGGGATACAGGTCCGCCTTCCCCCCTAGCAATCTGTACTGATTAATGCAATGATCATACTGGAAGACCAGTCATACATGTCATACCTTTCCAATGTCCAATTAAAGACAGAACATATCCTCAAAATGTCTATACTTCTCCTTTCTTGGAAATGACATGTAATTCGCAACCTTAAAATACCAGCTGGAAAGTTGTTAGTTTTTTTTGTTCGGTTTTGTTTTTTTTCTTTTTCTTTCCTTTTGACAATGCCCATTGGCAAAAGTCCATCAAATAACAGATGAGGTGATGAATGCAGCTGGAGTTCAGCTCTAGGACTGAAGTTCCCCTGTGTTTGCCTTTGGGTCTGAGAGGTGCATGTATTTCTGTAGAACAAGTAATATTCTACTGAAGGAGTAATATCTCCCCAGCTTCTGAGGGATCTCAAAGTACTTTGAAGCCTGGAAATAAAATAAAACAATTATGTTTAGGAATTACTTTCACCACTGTTGAAGTGTAGTCCCACCTCTGGGACACAGCAGGGCAGTCTATTTACTGCCAAAATTGTGCAGCAAAGCAGAGTATGAAGGGAACTGAATCACCAGCAGGAATGTGGAAGGGGCTAGACAGCACTTCCCTAATTGTTATGTGGCCAGGATATCAGTGCTGGTGTCATGCTACTCCCATGTGTCAAAAGATCACCAATAGCACAAAAACTTAAAGGCTTTATGGGCCAAAAGAAGTGAGGTGGCACAAGTGTCCTATGTTGACCAGGATCCTGTAGGTCTAAAGAGGAATGGGGTTTTGATCTTGATTTATGTTACGAGTTGGGACACTTCAGCTTTTCAAGAACAGTGATTCAATAACCATTCAGGAAAACACAGCTGCTGTTGTATCACCCTCCTTGGACCCCTGCACATCCATATTGAACATTTCCAGAAATGGGGTCGCTTGGGAGACACAAATAGGTATGACCACACAGTGGACCTGCTGCAGAAAGGCCATAGATTTTTTAAATTCTCTTTTCTTAATTTCTTAATAGTACTTTCCAAAATATCATCAGATTCTGAACTACTGTCAATCTCCTTATACTGAGCTCAAAACCCAGGAAGGTGTACTAGAGCCTCAGAGTATGGCAGAGTGCTTCCCTAAAGTCCTGTCTGTTAAGGAGGAATTAATCTCTACAGAAAAAAAAAAAGGACTTTGTGACTGAGGCATTAGAAGTGAGGAAGGGTCAGACCAACAGAAGAGAGGGACTGAAGCCTTAAGTTCAGTGCTCTGTTAATGGCCTCTGAGGTGGCTTTGAGCAAGATCCTGTCTTTCACTGTGCCTTGTGTGTCCCCTCATCCAAAACATTACTGACTATATTTCTAAAACGTTTTGAGCTTGAGATATGATCTGAGTATTGTTATTCCTTCTCTGGTGGCACCAGAGTTTCAGAACAATCTCTTAATATAAACACCTATCTAATCAAGTTGAAAAGAAACTCCCTCACTGTTTTCCCACTGGTAATAAACCATTACACTTGTTGGGTTTTAATGTAAAAATTAATGATTTCCTTCCTGTTCTGAAGAAGGTTCTACTTCCGGAATCTGGGAAATTCTTTTCTTAAACATTCCATGTAAATATAATTCTTTTAAAATATAATACACACGGCTTAAGTCATCAAAAGCACAATGGTTATTGTATATAAAAGAATTGGGGCAGTACTTTATAACTAGGTAAGTGCTATATTTAAGAAACTGAATAAATCACATTCAGATTTGCTGATGTTAAAAATGTCAGGTGGCCCCAGGGAAGGTGAAGAGGGTGTGCTAAGGGCCATGAGTGACTGAGGAGCAGTCATAGACAAGTATTGCAATACAATATGGAATACTTTTAATAAAAAAAAAAAAAAAAAAACACAAACAAAAACCAAAAAACAAATATTGTTTCATTGTTTCCTGCACTTGCAATCCCCAAAACTTATATTGTCCTGATCTGTACTGCAGTCCCAAAAGCCCTTCAAAGATCCTTCACAGGAAGCAAACTTTTACTTATTGTTTGCAGTATTATGGAGGGCATTTGAAGTATGGGAAGAACATTGCTGGTAGAATTTTCTCTGGAAGCACCACCTGGCCATGCTCACCACCTGTTTGGTGGGGAAAGCCCTTTTCTTTTGAAAGCCTGGGCACCTTAATATGTCATCATGGCAAAGTCCTAGGGAGTGTCAAAGTTGTAGCGTAATGTGTAATTCATGCTGAAAGAGATCACATTGTGGGGGCCTGGTTCCAGCTTCAGAGTGAGCAAGGGCTGGGTTTCTCCCTCAGAGAGCAACCAGATCTAGCCCAGGAGAATGGTAATTAAGACGAAAAGTCAAATGTTTGTGTGAGGAGGGGAGAGATTCATGAGAGTCCAGGGGCCCTTTGACTCTGCCCCGTTGTGGATACGTGTGGTGCAGATATTTATTGTGCAGACTAGCTCTGTGGCTCAAGTCAGTCTGAAACCTTGTGGCTTTGTTTCTGGAGAGCTATACAGTTGCTGATATTGGCCATGTTAGCTGAAGTTATTTCATCATTGTCTATGAACAAAAGGATCCCAGAGGAACGAGACGATAACTCCCAAAGGACTCACCACTTGTGTGACTTTGCAGTGGTACAGTACAGGAGGAGTGACTACTGGGCTTCTAGGCTGCCGGCCAGAGCCTTCGAGGAACTCAGTGGATCAGCAAACCTCAGATGAGTGTCTCCTTTAGCAACTGAAATGTCTTCTGGTGGTATGAATGACCTCTCTGTGACAGCCCAAATCATACCACAGGCTTTGTTCTGCCTAAGGAACAAAGTTTGTTTGAAACTTTGTACTCAAAGCCCTGGAACACACCAGTGTCTGAAAGGTACACTGGAAATGAGTTACTCAACTTTCTGTTCAGCTGGAACATCCCAGCTCAGTTATTTCCACGGACTTGAACTATGTTAAATAGTATTTGGTGACAGAACTGTCTCTGTCCTCTTCTGTTCAGCATTTCTCATTGTGTCTCATGGAGGTGTGCATGCATGCCATCCAGTACAGCTTAAAAGACTTGTTCTTACAGAGATGCTTTAGTTTAATTCCATTTCTAATCAGCCAGCTGCAAAAACAGTGTTTGGGATTGTGATCATAAAGCATCAGTGGAATTAAGTTGTTAGAAACACTTCATTCTTTAAATATAAAGCCCACACTCATCTTATATGCAGTTGGCATTACTTGTTGAAAGGATGAACTTTGCCCCAAAATTATGAATAAGACTAGGGCATATGAAACTTTCAATTTGGACTGAGTCCAATGGAGGCTGTAACCAAGTCTGAAATACTTTTCTGTGTGAGTAACTCTTACTCACCCAGATTGCTCTGTTCACTTCAGTGGCGTTGCTAATGTGATTATGGGCTGCAAAATTGAGTGTCATGTATATGATCTGTAATTTGTGGACAGAGGCCCTTGGAAAATTTTCTTCTTATTTAACTTCAATTAAGTCTGGCAAGACCCTTTTGCTTCAATGAGAAGACCAGGCCACAGGGGGAATTGGTGAAATAATCTTGGGCAATCCCTACCACACATCATTGTATGTTAGCGCCACATGACTACATGCATCACTAATCTTTGGGTGGCAGGCTGGAGAGGGGCCTGGAAAAAATAATCAGGGATTTCAATTAAGAGGCACTTAGCATGGGGAAAATAATAGGGCTTCAGCTTATGTAGTAATATACAGCAATTTTGTTTGAGTTAAGGCTGATAGATGCTTTATGACTTAAGATATATAATTTTTTATCATTTCCAGACAATTAGCAGCTCTACTGTAAATCTTAGCAGAACAGCTCAGAAAATCCTAGCAGGTGGTAATAAGAGAGGAGACCCTTCAGACTGCAGCATCAGACATGTACAGAACAGCAACATCTCTCCTCTGCAGTTCACTCCTGCACAGCACTGGCATTAGTTTTTTTGCTGGAAGGTGCAAAACAAGTAGGTTGTCGCTAGCACTTCCCTTAGCCACCAGTTGCCTCTGTGGTGGCACATTCAGGGTCTGGTCTGCTAATGCTTGCTTTTCTGCCAACACAAGCACTCCCGAGCTGTCTACTGGGATACCACAGCCTCTGAGCAAAGCTGAAGAGCTTAAGGTTGTTGAGTCACAGGCACCCATGGATGCAGCTGGAATGGGTAGTGATATTTCTGTCCTCAGCTGTTTGTGTCATCCCTCTCTTGGAGGTTGTTTCCAGCACATCTGGAAAAGCCTTTAAGACATCAGGCAGTAAAGTATCATAGTTCAGGAACAGTTTCATGAGCAGTTAAGCCACCCATGCTGCAGTGGCAGCAATCTCTAAGAGAACGAGGGACTGGAAAGGTGGGGAAGTGTAACTCAATCAGCAGCCCAAATTTGTTTGCTGCTGCTTGTGAATGAGGTCTCCCAGCTGTCACCACAGACATCAGGGATGGTGGGGGATATAAAGGGACCTCTCTAAGGGTACTTTCTGCATCCTTAACCTCAACTGGCACAATATCTATGGGTTGTGGGTATTTATAAGAGCATTCTCTAAGGGCTGGTTGGTTGGGATGAAGGCGGTTAGGAATCCACAGCACGCGTTTTGAATTGTGAACTAATAGGTCAAGGCACTGGCTGTGTTTTTTGAAGTTAAAAGCAGGTTTTTACTTAATGTTGAGGACATCTATGGTAGTTCTATATTGGCATAAACGATAGATGACTAGACACTTCCCGCCTCCTCCCAGTCCCCTGCCCTACTGTAGAGTTCAGTGACTAAGCCACAGGAATCTCACCAGACAAATATTGGAGAACAAAGTCTGGGAAAGGCAAAGAACCTAGAGTGTAAGTCTTTAAAAACTGATTAAATCTACAAAAGTGTTTGTTTGTAGAAAGATTTGGCATGAATCTGTTTTATGCCCAGTCACCCTGGAATGTGCCTCCCTGAGTTGCTTCTCTGTAAGTGGCTGGTGGCTGTGGAGATGAGTGAAAGAGGAAGGTTCATGAGAAACTGCATAATGACGTGGACATGTGTAATCACATGACAAGTCTTTCCTTCTGCCTCCTGAAGGTGCAACAGGAAAACTATGACTCTGAAATGTCTCTTGCCTATTAACACAAAAGTGTCATTCTTTCCTGTTGCAGTTCAGCTTTACAGGTGTCTGACCTGGGGCAATCTTGGTTCAAATTGCCAGGATACAGATTTCACATGAGACTGTAGCTATAAAAAAGCATTGACTTAAAGGCACTGGTGAAAGTGAATTAAAATAACATTCTTACACAAACACAAGAGAACAGCCCCGTGGTACTTTTCATTCTTGTCCTATGTTTGCTTAGGATAATAGGGATATTATGGAGACCACATTGTCTCCCCATCATCATGTTGTGTCTGCATTTCTGTTGTATACCCCATTTTGACCTTCCCTCTCTGAGACTGGATTAAGTTGCCCTGGCTTCTTTCTGCTCTGTTCTGTCCCCAGTGTGTATTCCTCTCCCTTGCTTTTGTACCAACACAGCTCTTTGGATGCCCCCGTGGAGAAGTGAATTGGGGAACTGATCGGGATTAAACATTATATAATTTTTCTTGAGCTAAAAACCTCCTCTCTGGTTTCACCAAAGCTTTCCTCTATCCAAGTTCAACATCTTGGAAAAGCACTGTGAAAAAACTATGTTTTCTCTCAAGGGAAATCCTCATATATCACTACTAGATTTCATTCCAAGCTGGGAGAAAGAGACCAATTAATACATTTGTTTCCCACCAAAAGTGCTATGACGAAAAATGTGGAAACAAAAATCACAATGTGGATGAGGGGTGCAAAGCATTCAGGTGTTATGCACCCTACTTTGTACAACAGCTGTGAGGAGCCAGGGCCAAAGGAGCATTAAACTGACCTGAAGCAGAATGCTTCTGGTCAGCTGGCCAAGGCAAAATGTCTTGATTTCAGCTTAAGCAAAATGGAATAGTCATCTCTCAGTTAACTGCAAGTGGATCATCTGTGTTGTAAAAGAACGTTGTTTTTTTTAATATCGTATCATACAAACAGCTGGATCTGGAAAGGAGATTTGTGGATTTTGCTTTCTGCCATGAACTATGATGGTGTGATTAACTGCAAAACTCTTCAATCTGTCTTCTGATAACCTACAATTGTAATGCTTTTTGCAGCACTGCTAAGTATCACAATATCTGTTTACTCTCTTTTTTAAAACCCCAGCTATGGGAATTGGGTGACTGAGAGATTTTCAGGTCCTCTTAAAATACATAAATAAGATGTGATAATATGTAAATAGAATAAAAGTGGAACTCCAAAACAAAATCTTAAACATTTCTGTCAGAAAGAAGATGAATATTTAACTGTTTTTAAATGTCCTAGTTTTTGGAAGGTGGAGCAGAATATCTCTGTCTGATTTTGGTCATCAGGAATACCAGTAATAATTTATGATCTGTGGAGGACAATGTGACTTATCAGCTATCTGAATAAAGGTTCAGATATACACAAAAGTTAGCGTGTGATAGTATAGCAGTGCATGCCAGCTCAACTGTACTGACTGTGTGTCTCTTTAGACCTAAAGTGGAAAATGTGATATCATTTCAGTTAGCTTAGCCCCCAGAGAAAGAGGATATTGAGCTAAAATTAACAGATTCGTAGCTCATGGCCAGAAGGGACCATTAGAATAATTGATCTGACCTCATGCATAACAAAGGTCACAGAAACTCACCCAGAAATTCCTTCAACAGGGTTATAAATTGTACCTTTTTTTTTTTTTCTTCTTTTTCTTTTAAGATAGTCTCTCTTTAAATAAAGTTTTCATGTGATGAAGAATTTACCATGTTTAGTTTTTCCTGCTTGGGTATCCCTCTGGTAAAGTCTGCAAACTCTTCAGTTTATTTGTATGTTGCTTTTGAATTTATTTTTTGTTGAATTGAAATTTCAGATAGATATATTTAGTACTGTTTCATTTTTATTTATGGGACATAAAATACTTCTGTCTAGCACTGGAAATACTTATGGTTGTATCATGCCTGCATCAAGCAAACATTTTCGCCGTGGTTGATGGGAGAGCCATAACAGATTTACAGTGGCTGAGTTTGGTGTTAAAATAAAAGTGTAATATGAAGGCCCTAGTGGCTAATATGGCCACAATGAGTGAATTTTCTGAGCCAGTTCATGGGAAACTTGTAATGAAATTGTCTGAAAGAGAAAACTGAAGCAGAGAAAGAAATCACCTTTTTTGGGGAAGTCAGGTTCGTGTGCCAAAGGTAAACATGCTACTGATGGGTGCAAGTACGTTGTAAGATAAATGAATGTTGTTAAAGTGTAAGAAATCACAAATTTTAACAAATCAGTGAAACAAAGTATAGCAGCTTACAAACAGAAATAGGTAGCACTGGTTTTGTGTGTATTTGGCCAGGGTTATGTTTCTGGTCATGCCTGAGATGACCAAAGCAGGCTCAGATCTGTCTTTGTCTTGCTGCTACAGTGTGCCCATAGGTTGAAATGTCCAGCAAAACTTGGTGGGACAGATAATTTTTACAAGATGTCCTAGCAAAATGGAGTTCCAATCTCAGCTGGGGCTGTAGACATGATTAATCTGAATAATAACATCCTGGACTATGAATTCTTTGGTGTCTGTAAGTCAGTGCTGAGCAGAGATGTGTTCACCTTTCTGATGACTTGTCTCCCCTCCTGAGGCTGACAGGGCAGCAGTGAAGTCTCATTTCTGACCACAGGATGTCATCTGTACCATCTCCCATTCCCTGCAAAATAACATAGGCACTGGAAAATAACCTGATGTTACACAGCATCACAGTGCTGGAAGCCTTTTCCCACTCCCAATTTTATGACCTTAATTAACACAGACCAATCCATAAATCAGATCAACACCAGGAGATAACAATGAATCATGCAGAAGGCAACTTTAATAGGAGCCTAATCCCCCCAAGAAGTGGACAGTGCCGGCATTTTAAGTGCACGTGTGAGGTTGAAAGGGAACAGATTTCCAACTGGGGCTGCTGTCGGCGAGGGTAAGTCTGCAGGGCTGTTGGATTTCCAGAGAGAAACCTGTTTTGACATCTTAATGGCGAGTGTCTGGCAGCGGCCGATGGAGGGGTGATAAATACTGCCTCCTTCCCCGGGTGATTGCTGGGCAAGACAGGGACGCTTTCGCATTCAGCATGTCTGGCAGAATGCCGTCACCACCTTGCTGGGGTGCTGAGCGGGTCAGGGCAAGAGGGAAGGAAAGCTGTAGGAGTGACTGTCTGGAGAGCATGAGAAATTGAAGAGGAAATGTAGATGGAAAGGAAGAATTTCAAGCTTTCCCACTACAGCTTCAACTGGTAACTTGCCAGCAGCCCAGCGTAGAGTGTGCACAGAGGAGCAGAGAGAGCTTGCCTTCTTTAATATAGCAGGGAATGAGAGCAGGGATGGCAGCCCCAGGACTGGCTGGCTCTCAGTGACAAGCTCCCTGTGTGCAGGGTGGATGATCTTGCTGCAGGGCCTTCCATGGCTATTCCAGCTGGGAGATGCAGCAGCCTGTAATTAAGATATCAGAGCTGCTTTCAGTTTCCCACTCCCAAACCTGAGTGTCTGCTGGTTAAGTATCATTCTGCTTTGAAAAGTGAGGCAGTGAAAATGGCCTTGGTTACTGCTGCACTGAAAGCCCAATTCACATTCGCTGCCTTTACTGGGATGGAAAGACATTCCTTTTCAGCCACCTGCCATGAGAATCCAGCTGGAACCTGAGAGTCAATCTGATTGATGTAGTCCACAAAGAGATTACTTTAATCTTAATAGACAAATCTCATGGCATTGCCTCGGCAGGAATAGACTCCAGGTTGCCTACTCTCGGGCCAGCTATCTCACTAGCACAATTACTTACATGGTTGGTTCTGTGGAGCTAAGTGAAACAGCGAAAGGGAAATGTATTTTGTAGTGAACTGCTGCAGCTTTGGTGTTCCCAAGAGGCAGATCAGATTTTGTAGAGAATCATCACCCCTCTAATGAAGGTAATTGATGGGCCTGAAGAGGGACCTCAGAGTGCAAACCCAACCAGCTCTGAGACTTGTAAGACCCTTCTGTGTGATCCTTCACACATATGCCTCTGTCCTGCTGAACCAGAGGCCATGAGGAGCCCTCTCATCCACCCGTAGCTATGCTACTTGTAGGGGAAGGAAGGGTGGAAAAGAGAGAAGATTTGGTACAGTATGAATGTTCTGAGCTATGACATCCTTGGGTCTTCACCAGGGCCTTGTGTAACCTCAGTCCATGAAGCATCTGAGACTTCATTAGAGAACTGATCTCACTGATAGCTGAAGAGTATCACTTAGGGTTGAAGCAGCAAGTGGCTGTTTTGATGCAGCTACTGACCTAAGCAATTGTTGAGTCTAGTAAACAGGTACACTGGAAAAAAAAGACGCATTTTAATTTCATCAAAATTCAGATCTAGCTGCAACAAAGTTGCTCTCAAGCTAGTTTGCTCATATTAAAATCCTTTCCTCTTTTTTAAGTGTAGATAATTTCAAATGAAAATTTCCATTTTGAAAACAAATTCTGACCTAACTATAATTTTAAAAGTCAACATGAAGTGGTACAATTTCAAAATGACATCTTTCATTTTTAAAAGTATCATTAGAATATTAAAAAAAAAAAGTCTAATTTTTGGTTCAACCTATTTAATCTAATTTTGCCAATAGCTGTGAAGCTCCTTTGAGGATATGATCTGATCTAGAACAAGAGGAGGACATGTGGTGTAGAGACAGGGTCTCTGTAATCTCAGTAATACGGAAGAGAGTATGAAAATGTGTAGAGACCTGATGTGGATGTATACTTCGGATTGACAGTTTGTTGCTTTGTGAGGTCTCAGGGAGGTACGAATGTAATAAGAAAACTAAAACCCCATCCTTTATGAAAACCTCAATGAAACTTTCAACCACTGGTTCCCTCACAAAGACCTCACTCTAGTGAATATTTAGCATCATAGATCATTGCATAATCTGTCTGCCAAAATAGCTAATAGCCAGCTCATCAGAAGACAGAGCCATGCAGCTACCCCTGCATGCATCTCTTACAATATTGAAGGCAGCTGGCCCCAGCCACCCTGGGAATCATGGAAGCCAGGAGTGCAAAGCACCAACTGCCTCTGGTCGAAACTCCACCCTGTAGGTCTGTATTTCAACCCACAGCAGTATTTACACTGCCAAGGCTTTTATCCCAAAGTTCATTTAGACAATCTCCTAACCATTGCCCTGGGGTGCTAGTGCTACAGGGGTGGGTGGGCAAACCTCTCTTATTTTTCTTTTTACTCTTGTTCCTGTGGGTTGTCTCCACGGACTGCATGTGTTTCCACCATAAAGCAGCCTTCAAGTACACAGTATTTAGAAAGAGGGTAAAGAAATTATTTTGGTTTATAGCACATAACTTCTGTTCCTCCCCAGAGTCTCATAAACAAATTTCTCATTGAGTTACTCCCAAAATAGATCCTGCTCTCTCAGCTACCCAAAAAGCAATCTCTCCATTTGTTTCTTCTCCTCAGATCGTGGGTTTTCTTTCGGTTCAGCCCCATGGGTAGCAAAAAAGGTCACAGAGTGCTTGCAATGTCTTGCCAACCAAAACTGGATTTATTATAGATCGAATTAAGAGTTGCCTGAATCACTTGAAAGTTCAGGGAGAGGAACTGTATGAATACTTGGCAAAGGCACGTAGTAGGGTCTCCTCATCTGCAGATCTGATCAGACAGGGAGCAACAGATTTTTATAAATGACAATTGTAAGAATTAGTGTGGAGTGGAAAGTCCTAAGTGGGGAACATTTATATCTGGGCTTGCTTTAAGGGGATACATTCATGACGCTTGAAACCTGGTATAAGGTTTCTTTCCTGACTTCTCCCCAGGCTTTTTTTGTTGCGTTCAGCCCTGTAAATGGCATCAGGGATGGAGAGTGAGGTGCAGCATCAGGGGCCATGGGCCATGCCAGTGGCCCCATCCCGCTGTGCCCAGCCTCAGAGCAGAACAGGTGGTGCATGGGGCAGGAACAGACCCTGCTTTTACCAGGGGAGGCAATGTCAGGAAGTGTGCAAACCCATGGTGGGACATAGGGACAAAAAACTGCCTGAGGATGCAAGGGCATGGTAAGACAGATGAAGGTAGTAAAAGCGGCACCTTTCTCATTAGGTTTCATTGCAGAGTCGGGTTTATTGGTGCAGTTTGGATGGCAGAAGCCCTACTGCTGCAGATTTAGCACTCACCAGCTCTCCTCTCCAGTCTCTGCAGCCAAATTGTGCCCATCCAGGTGGCCAAGCTTGACTCTGGGGATAGCAGAGTTGACTGTGGTCTGTGTCACAGAAATGCTGCCTACACAGCTGGCTGGGAGAAGAGCTCGGAACCTCAACTTCTTTTGCCTAGCCCTCTGTGTAGTTCAAAGCCAAGGCAGGTTTTTGCCAGAGTAAGAGCAAATAACACCTAGTATGGGACATTGTCTTCTTTGGAAATAAGCCATCGGTTTGTAACAAATAATAAGTAAGAGGTAACTGCACAGTTGCTGTTTCACAACCAAAACATTGTTCATGTTGGAAATGGGGCTCCAGCTTTATTCTTCTATGAGGGCCTGGGTGGAGCAGGCATGCATGTATGCTGTGATCTGCAAAATGCATTTGGGACTGCAGGAATGCTTCTCCTGAGTTTTACTACCCTGTGCTCCAATGCTGCCTTGCCTGCCCAGCCAAATCTCTCACTGACTTCAGAAAAGAACCCTGCAACCATTTATATTAAATCATTTCCCATTATCACAAGAATAATTCATTGCTGTATTAGGAGGAAAAATGTAAACAGCAGATAAATCTGACACTATAAAATGTTTCTAAGATAACAGATCAAACATTAATTTAGCCCCTAGGCCTTTTTTTTTTTTTTTTTTAAAATGGAATGCTTTATTTACAAAAGGGGGCTTTGATGTATAGCATACATTTATTACAAGTGTATTTTTTCCAACGGCAATGGGATTTTCAACAGCAGTAGGGTATGTTTTAATAATTAAAGGGATTTAGCTTCTCTACACAGACGGCCAGCTTCTGTTCTCACTTACAGACTACAAATCACACAGAGCTTCAGTGATGTTGCTGCTATTAGCTTGGTGCAAAACCAAGGTTTGTGAGATTTGCAGCAGGCCCTTTGTGGTTTTGATTTGTGGCCATTTCTGGTTGCTTTCCAGTGTTAACTCCAGCAGAAACCTTGCAGTACCAAGGGAAAGCCAAGCTTGCTGCGGTTTCAAGGCCACTGTGCAAAGTACAGATGCTGGAATAAGCAACTAAGCTGAAATGCTGCTTTATCCCTAAGGGATTTAATCTGTGGAAGAAGACCAAGCTAAGAATTTGAGACTGGGATTTCTCTCTGGCCATCCCACAGCATGGGAAAGTCAGGCACAAGTTTTGGTTCACTTTCTGTAGGGTGGGTGTTTGCAAGGCACAGATCTTGGGGCAGGTGCCCTCCGAAACTAGATAATATAGGATCATTCAGATATGAATGTGAATGCCCAGTTCAGCTGGATGTCATCATTACTTTATCTTTCTTCTGTGAAGACACCCTTTCCTTTGACATTTCCTGACTTTTCAAACCTGAGACAGAGATCTTGCTTGTATTTGCCTCCTGAGCTCACCATCAGCAGCCCCAAAAACATGATAACCTGTCTCACATCAGCTCTGGAAGAAGCTTGCTAAAGTCACCAGTTCATGACATCACTCTGTGCATCTCTGTGTGTCTCCTTCACTGGAGAAATTCAAAACCCGCCTGGACATGTTCCTATGTGATGTACTCTAGGTGGCCCTGCTCTAGCAGGGGGGGTTGGACTAGATGATCTGTCGAGGTCCCTTCCAACCCCTAGGATTCTGTGATTCTGTGATTCTGTGATCTGGATTCATGGCTTAAAAATGATCTTTTGTTTATTTATCATTACCAGAGCATAGGAAAATGGTTCTCAGACAAGAATCAGGTCCTCATTTTGCTTGGCATGGGAAAACCACCATGCATTGTAAGTCCCAGGAAAGGCTAAAACCAAAGGGAAAGTTGGTTGGCTGAGAGGATTAATTCTTAGTGCTACCAGCATGAACCTGCCTTTCTTCAAAATCTGACTGGTCACTTGTCTGCTTCCCTCTGCTTCTTTGTGGGAATGCAACGTGGCAAGTGGAGAGGGCCCTCTCACCCTTTGGGAACCAATATATTTCTCCTTGCCCAAAGGCTTTTGCAAAGTGGCAAGTCTGTGGTGCTTTTTGAATAAGTGGCAAACTGAGATACAGGGGCCTTTCTTCAGGCTTCCTTCACCTATGTGCACAAATTGAGGCAGAAGAAATTTAAAGGCTGATTCTTTGGTCATATGCAGAGCTGAGCTCACAACATTATCTTCTACATGCCAATGTGCTCTTTAAAAGCTGATGGTAGCTTTTACTCAGATTGGAAATAGAAATTGTTCACAAGTTCTGTCAAATAGTTTGCCCCATACTCTCCTTCTGCTACTGACCAGTATGAAATGCTGTGAAAAAGTCATAAAATATCATAGAAAAATTCTTGGTGAACAATAATATAAAAAAAATATTAGAGGATGCATCACTAGTCTTATTTCTGTTAAGTGATTCTTGGCTAATTCCCCAAAGTAGAGTCAAGCTTATATATCTTCTTCTGCATTTTAAAGTGATTTCCAACCAGTCTGGGGTTGTTCCTATTATTTGTATGTGTGTGTAATTGGCTTCTGACTCCCACTCCCAAGGAGCCTGTGGAAATGAGTTTCAGAGTATAATGATGTGTTTGGTAATGAAACTTATGTCACAGGGAAGAAATGAAATCAAGTCACTGGCACATCTATGCACGATGTTCCTATGATTTAGTTTCCTTCATAAGTAAGTCTTAACACAGGTAACAACTGCAGATTCTAGAGTTTGGGAATTCACATTCCTGAGAGAGTTACCTGGCAGGCCAGCTATAGAAGGAGATGGATTATAAATGGGATATTTTAGAAATTATTGTCTGCAAATGGGCAGTCCTCTTCTTCCCTGTACCCCTCAGAAAAAAAAAAAAATCATAATCGCCTATTTTCCTTTATTTAATCCTGCAGATTTCTTCCAACTAGGAGACAACTGTAATTTGGCCTCTTGTGCCAAAGGGCAACCCAAGAAGGACAAAGGCTGATGTGTGAAGCTGTTTGAGGCTGCAGTGTAGTGTCTTCCTTTCCAGCCCTGTCATACAGGAAGGCTTGAGGGCTTGCAAATATTGGAGTAGAGAAGGGAGGAAGATAATGAATGGTGACATAACCTTATACAAGAGCCAAATTAAGCAAAGTTTGCAATCCTTGTCTTGGCTGAGGAATGATTTTTTCACTAGAAAATAATAATAAAAAACCCCAAACAAACTGTCAATTTAATCAGGGTATTGAGAGCAGCTACTCTTAAGAGAGCTCCATTTGATTTCACATGCTGCCTATCCTCTGCTTTGAGCCCATGGCTCTGCTTCTCCAACATGAATAGAAATGGGGATCTCTAAAGCTAAGCCTTTTGTGTAGCCTGTGCATATAGGTGGATTAATTCAGGGATCCATGGCAGAACCTCTCAGTGCAGCAACTGACCCCTAGGTAGTAAAGAATACCTTCTTTAACAGTTCAGGGCCATTTCTGCACTGTTAAGAGTTCTGCCATGACTTTCTTTGAGTAGCAGCTGGTCTTAAGCTAGGACAGTTAAAGACTGTCCTAGACTGGCATTTTTGTTCCACTGGGAATTTGGCACTTAACATGAAATCTGGCTGTTGTCGTGTGAACCACTCCATTTTTGTATTTGCATTTTGTGCTTTTTGACTTTTTATAACTGCAGAGAAAATACCTGAAGTGTCGTTCCCACCCAAATCATAACAGAATGACCTTGTGGTGATTCCCTGCCCTTTGTCTGTTCAGCAGGAGGATCCTGTGCATCTGATCTGCCTCTGATCTCCTGGTGGAGAGACCAAAACATTCAGAGCAAATCGGGATGGAGCACGTGTGGGACTGTAAATAACAGGAGGATGGAGCTGCCATGGGTCTTGCAGGCACAGTGGCCATTGTTATGCCTACAGAGAAATTGCCCTCAGTTCTTTTGTGCTGAGCAGAATATGGTGTGAGCCAATACAAATGACTCTCATGTGTTTTCAGTGGTGCAAATGAGGCATTCAAGTATGAAATGAAGCAGTTGCAAGCTGATCAGCTTGAGAGCTGAGGCAGAAAGCTTTGGATAAGGGTAATAGCTTTGGACAAAGTAGTGCCTGCCTCACTGATGAGCCCTAGAAAGGCTTGGGCTGATTTGCAACACAGATTTCTTAAATATCTTCTGTAGGCAGGGCTAGTTAGAAAACCTTTTAAATGAAAGGAAAAGATGTCAAAAAAATGAAGATTTTTTCACCAGAATGAAATAGGATGTCATTGCAGGTTTTGATTCTCTTCTTTTGAAATAGTTTCATTTCCATGTGGAAGTGTTATTTCTGCTCAGAAAGTAACACTCACACTCAGTTCCACTGTTCTGTTCCAACTGGCAAAGTTAGGAAAAAAAAAAATATTTGGGTGATTTTCAACTGACAAAAGTTTAAGAACAGTCAGAGGATGCAGAACAAAGAAAGTCTTTGTTTTCTCACCATCCCCATTGCTTGTGCACATTTTTTTTTCTAGTTTTTCTACAGGGAAGCCATTATTTCTTGATGAGGCAACCTGAAATGAAGTTTTCTTAGAAATTATCTTTTTCCTAGAGAACAGAATTTTGTTTGTAGGATCTCAGAGATTCAGATTCAGATTCTGGACCCTATCTCCCCTTAGAATAAGTTCCACTTCAGACCTGACTAAGGTACATTCTCTCACTGAAATTCTTCCTTTCAGTTTGACTCAAAAGTTATCAGCAAGCATCTCAGTCAAAATGATGCTGTGTGACCTGCTTGGTTGTTCAAGGGATCAGAATGTGTTGAGAGGTTTTTCATCTTAACTACATGGGAAGAGAGGAGAAGTTAGGTGTTTCTAAAAAACGCGAAAGTCCTCTGGATAATACAGGGGTGATTTAAGCAGGCAGTGAGTTTGGAGATACTGTCTCTTGTGAAGTCTGTCCAGCTCTGCCCTGCAAGCGGTCTGACTGTGCCTTTGTCTTGGCTGCCCCTGAACTAACAGTTATGTAAACTGTTGGCAAGATTTACTGGCTTTGTGTGGATGCTGCACGAACTTGGGATGTGAATTATCTGTCTGTCCAATCCATTGCTGTGAATCCTGCTCAATAATACCTTATTATTCTGCCAGATTGAAGATCTCTCCTCAGTGACCTTTCTTTTTGCTACTACACCCTGCTCATGTTCAGTGCTCTGGCCTTCTCCACATATATTTTATGTTATACATGTTGGTGCTTTGTTTATGTCAGCCTTAATTAATAGCGCAGTGAACTTCAGGCTGCTGGCTCATCTAATGCACAACTGAACTGATGAATCATGCAGAGCTATTATAAAAAGCATGGCTCTTTCCCACCATGGAAACTTTCGTTTCCAGAGATCTACTTCAAAATCTGAAAACGTAAAATACATTTGTTTCTGAAAGTTAAACATTTTTTGGCAGAAAATATCTCCCCTCCCCAGACACTACCAATTACTACCTGCCTGCTTCATACCTGCCTCTTTCTACCAACTTCTCCAATCAGTAAATTTTGGCAAAAAAATTTAAATGTGTTAAATTACAAGCTTTGGAAGAAAAAAAAAAGAGTTAAAGATGTGACATTTTCTAAAAATATTGTTTAATTGCAAACTTCCAACAAAAAAGGTTTGATGGAAATAAACCACACTAACAGCTGTCATGCTGTACTTGTTTACAGCTCTCTTGCATAAGGAAGTGTCAGAAAGAAAGTGAGACTAATTTAGTGGACTAGGATTCAGTGCTCTTGACGTGAAGATCTCTCTGTGTCTCAGTGTTGCAAACCTCACATTTGGCATATCATAAATCTGGACTGGAATTTTAGCATCTGTCTACTCCAGTCCTAACAGGAACCAGACCATTAAAGCACTTGGAGAAATCTTATGTATAAATTTAGTAGGAAAGGATGAGTCTGACATTTCTCCATACTTACAAGTTTTTGATTGTGGGATAAAATGGCTTATGGACCATGTATAAGAACCACTTTTGACTGTACTGTCCAACCAACTGCCTTCAGCACATGTTCATCTAACTCTTGCTTATGTCTTAGTGTTACTCTTGTGATTCCTAAAAGGAGCTTCCCACCCTCTGTAGAAAGGTGATACAGCAGTGTTAGGAGATGATACAAAGGCAGCTTCGTGCTATATATGTACACTGTGTACACTGTGGTTCTAAAATTACACTCAAGTTCCTTTCCCCCTCAGGGCAAAATCATAAGATGTGTAATAAAATATAGCTGTGAATATGTGTCTGCCTGAATTCATAGCTCTCACTCTGACATGTGAAATGGTTAATTAGAATGTCATGACATCAAGATCAATATAACTCACATCCTCTGGCTAACTCTGTAGAATATTGAAGTATTTTATAATTCTCCCTATATTGCTTCCTCTGCTTCCTTGCTGGTTGTAGGCTCTGTGGATAATCATTGTGAAGGGAGTCACAGTCCCAGGACTGTTCATGATGCCTGTTACCTTCAGATGGTCTAGAATTCCACTGACCCCAGCCAACCCTCTAGCTGCTAGTGAAAAGAGCCACCTCCCCAGTTGGGAGCCATGCTCTTTTATTGAAGATCTACACAGAAGTACAAATGCTGTTTTTTCTTTTCCCCAAAAACTTCTCTGTGACCTCCATTTTACTTGATCATAGTTCACGTTCTTGTCTGGTACCATTGTGCAGTTCTAGGTTACAGCAGGTGGATATTGGCTATGTGCCCATAAATAATTAAGCTTCAAGGCTTTAATAACTGACTTTACTTTGTTTTTCCCATCTGTCTCGGGAGGAGAGGACAACAAATGTAGGTTTTGTGATACACATGTCCAAGGAAGTGTTTCAATTCTTTCTAATTACTATTTTGGTGCACACTTTTAATACATTTGGATTTAGTTCAAATTTTTCCTCTTCCTCCCCTATTTTAATAATGAAAATAATTTTGGAGAAGACTTTCATTATCCTTGTGCTCTAGAAGCTGATGAACATTTTGGTCAAACTTTCAAATGATTCTAGGAAAGTAACTGAGCCTAGAAGATTTCAATTATTAAAATCAGTTTCACAAATCTTAATATATTTACTGGGAATTTACACCTGGAAGCTTATAGAGTCTTATCATCAGAATTTGTTTGCATTTAGTAGATATAAGGGTATTTTTCATCTGCATTTAGAGTCTTGTTCTGAGATATCATTGTTTACTCTCCATTAACAGGGTTACACTGGAAAATATGTCTGGGGCAGCACTCTTGACAGCTCACCATGAGGTCCTGTGAGGCATGGGTTTCAACTCAGCCAAACTAATTAATTCACTGTGAGGTAATATAGTTTTATTAGACCAGGCTACAGACAGTAATTTGGGAAATAAATTTTAGTGATGTCCATTAGGGTAGTGCAATATTCTGATTTAGATTACTTTATGTGCATTTTCTCATAGATCTGCTTATCCCCAGCCAATGCAGCTGAGGATCTACTTTGGTGCAAATTCATCTGAGTAGGTCTCCTAATTCACATCTTTCTATACCATCTTATTAGCTGTTTTTTACTCTGTGCTTGGTGTAAGCTATCATCATGTGGGACCCCATACATGTGCAGGGGAAGGGATACAAGTAAACAACCTTCTGTAAAGGTAAGTCATATATTTACATGTTAGGAAATGAGCCCAAGTCTAGACAAAGCTGGAGGAACTGTGTTTGGAATGACAGAGGGAGCTGAAAGAAGCCACTGAAAATAGATGTTACAGTGTTGTAGACTCCCTCTTTAATTTTGTCCCTCAAGAGTCTGGTAACTTGCCTAGAATTACCAGCTCCGTATATGATAGAAATGAGATCTGTGCTTAGGAGCCCCTCCATCCCAGTCACCTCTTTGACCTCATCAGAGAGACAAGTATGATTTTAAGGACAAAGAAAAAATATAAGCACTAGAAATTGGAATGTACCCCTGGATTACCCTTGCTGCACAACTCTAGGAGTCTAAAGAGGTAAAATGTATTGTGTGTCTCTGTTAGCATTCTTTAGAAGCAGTTTCATTTCATGTTGGGGAAACCTAGTGACATACTGTAGACAGGAGGAAAATGACATTTATTAGCACTAAAAGCTGGTTGTTACATGGCTGAAATGTTTTGGCTCCACTGGAATTTAAACTTGTCTGTTCAGGTTTAATATAACTGATCCAAACGTGCAGTCAAAGTTCTGTGTAAAATCCTCTGGTGGGATAAGGATCTTGGTTTACAGTATTTGAAGAATGATTCTAAACACCCTCCAGCTCCAAAGACAATGTAAAGGTGCCAGTTTCTGCAGAGATCACATTGCTGCAAGTGTAGAAAATACAAATCTATGTCAAATATGATAAATAAGCATTATCCACCATTGGGTTCTGCTGGGAATTATTAGTCAGCCTTTCCTTAGAGCTATTTCTTTCATGAGCTGAAGACATTTCAATTCATTCAGAGACAAAGCACAGCAGTGATGAACAAGTAGTAAATAGAAAGGAATACCGAGGAACTAATCAAGGGATCTTTCATAAAATGTATATCTTGATTTAGGTATTTTTGTCTTATCGGAGGTTTTAAGATCAGAAGAGTCACTGTGATCACCTAATCTGCCTTCTTTCATATCACGGGTCTGAAAGCTCACTCTATGCATTCAGCATCAAACCCAGAACTTCTCATTTGGATTGTACCTATCCAGAGCAGCGAGCCTGACTCTTTTATTTTTTTTTTTTTTATCTTCTGCGGATGCATTCTAATATGCCCTTTTTAAAAGCTAAAGCCCCGAAGGCCAGACAGTGTTTTGTTTCTATCAGCATAAATCAGAGCAGCCTCAGTGGAACCACTAGTTATTCCATATTTTCATTTGGGGAAATTCTGATCTCATTCTACCCTCAGTTAAGAGGAGAAAGAATAGAATTAAACTCTCAATTGCCCTGTTACGTGACCACATCTCCCTCTTATGCCTGATCTCAGTGATTACAATCCCAATGACAGCAAAAAGAATTTTCTTTCTCAAAAAATGCTTTGACCTGTGGTGCTGATGGCTGTGGTTATCACTACATGCAGAACAGGGTCACTTACATATGCTTGCTCTGTGTCCAATTGTGCCAATAAATAGCCTTTAGTTCTGATCAAGAATCATTAAGATCAAGTGATGCTGCATCTTTGTGGAAACTGAACAGCCATTGTGTAGTGGGAAACTGAACAGAAGGCACCTTGCATGGAAAACCATTCATCCATAAAAATGTTATTTTTGCTTTAAGAGAACATGTAGAGCCAGGGCAGAGAGGACATCAGGACTCATTGGCTACTGAAGAAAATGTTTTCCTTTTTGGTCAGAGCAATCTAATTTTTAACCGACAGCTCTCAGAGAACAGAGTGCAATGCAGGGTGAAGCAGTTATCTGTACTCCACCAAGGGAGGAACAGCTCATTACCACAGGCAAAGCTGGAGTTCAAGCTTGCTTATTTTTGGCCTTAAGTTCCTCAGTTGTGGGAAACAGATTTTTCATTCTTGTACTTTAAATAAAATCTGCACATTGTTATTTGCTTCACTCTGATGAGGGTCTGGATTGATGTTGTGATGTGATGTTTGCCAAATTTGTAACATTCTTTTAAATATATTTATTCTTCTTTCTGCAAGGGAAAAGGATCCTATTTTGAAACCCCAAAGACTTTCCGAACATATGGGGGAATGAATAAATACTCAAAATATCTACAACTGCTGTTACTGCTACAGATGCCAGGTTTAGAAATGAACAAAGTCTGCATGCACGTGCACACATGCATTTCAAGTGTGAGAGGCAGAGAGAGAAATACAGTGTGGGCACTCTTGGGGTCAGGGGAGATCTCTAATAAGAAACACATTTTACATGCAGCAAGAGAATTATTTTTACCGTGCACGTTTACAAGTCCTCAGGCAGTGAATTTTGTTGTGCGGATATTTTTAAGGCTAATTATTTATAGCATGCAGGGCTTGAACCTGCAGATCTTAATTTGGCAAAACTCCTGTTCCCTTCAAGGGGTGCTCTCCATGATATACCTGGTGGAGGAGAGGAATGGCTGATGTGCACATGATGGTTATGAAGGGTTGTAGAAGACTCTGCTCATGTCAAGAACTGAGCTTCTCTCTCCAGTGATGGATTTTACAAGAGTATGGGAGTTGTGGGGGTGACCAGCCCTGAGGCAGGGCAGTTGAAAAGAAAAGAGTGGTTTGGAGGAGGATTTATTTGCCACCATTCCCATAGAAGATGTCATGCTCCATTTTTGGTGTGGCACTTTAAAGAAAACTTTTATGGGATATCTCACACAAATTTTATGGTGCTCCCACATAAACCACACAGTGTTTGAGTCTTGTAAGCCTGAGATCTTAACACTGTGATTCTCAATGGTGTCCTCTTATACAAAAAAAAAAAAGAAAAAAAAAAGAGAGGAGGAGCAATCTCTGTTAAATTTCCATCCAATACCACCTACTTTCCATTGAGAAACAGAATTCAATCAGATCTTTTGATCAAGGTGATTTAAAAGCCACAGCACAACAAGAGGAGGACTGGGAGACAAGCTTTCTGAGTCATGAATGAGGTTTTTTTCTTGTACAGTGTTGAGCATTTTTGGCAGAGTGGATCCTCTCCAAGTTAGCTGTATCTAGGCAGTTGTGATGATGGGGATGCTGGTTGTCCTAATCACTTCACAGGGTTTTTGTTATGCTGAATACTGTTTGATGATCTCAGAGCAGCTGGGTGCTTTCATCTTTCAAGGAGCTTTCAATAGAACAATTTTCACTGGCATTGGCTTGCGCAAACCACCTGCAGATGAATATATTGCTGATCATGAATAATCAGCATATGTAGAATTTGTATACATCAGTAAAAGAAACTCAGGTGACTTCTCTTCCCAATCACAGCTAATCAAGCCAGGTTGTTTCTCTTCAGTTGTTAACATTTAAAATAATGCCCATTCAATCAAGCTGGGGAACATTTAAGCCCACTCAATTACATCGTCATTCCCAATCATTTGTCCAGATTCAGTTGTAAAGCACTGATACATGCATTTTTTTCAGGAAGAGAGAGACCTTGATTATTTTAAGAGTGAGTCCTGCTCATTGTTTTATTGTTTGGAACAACAGACAGACAAGGCATGTGCTACTGCTTGGATACAAGATGTCCACAGAGCTGTAAGGTAGCTTATTGGAAGGGAAGTATGGCCTTTGCTTAGTGATTTTTTTTTTTTTCAATTAATAGGGCCTGACTCTCATGTCTATGAATGTAGCATGCAGTCTTGACTGAGTGCAGCAGACCTGCTCTGCATTCTGCAGCTGAGGAGACTCACTTGTGCGGTGGAAGGGCTGCACACCATCTAGAGTCCAAGGACCTTACTGCTATGGTACTTGTAGAGAGCTAGATAGCCAGGGTAGCACAACGATTCTTTCGTTTTCCTAGGAGAAGTGCAAAAATGGCAGAAAATACCAATGAATTGTCCCTCTCCAGGAGCTGCCAGAGGTTTCATGCATTCTGGACTGAGTAATAGAGAGATTAGCTTTTTTTTTACATCCAACATTTGAATTTCTAAGCTTTTTTCTAAATTTTATTTCATGTACATACTCAAACCCATTGAGTCAGCTGCCTTTGTTTTGTCTGTCAGAAGTATGAGGTCTGGAGGTGGTCCCTTCTCTTTCCCACAGCGTAGAGGTTGAATGGCAACCTGATTCTCAGGACCAAAGATACTAGGTTTGCAGAGGATACAGACAGCTGGGCAGCTCACAAAGTAAGTGGTCTCTCTCTATGGGCTGTCAGATACACAGGGTAGCTTTCTTTCTCTAATCAAACTGCCAGGGATAACATAGAATCATAGAAATGTCTGGGTTAGAAGGGTCCCCTAGAGGACATCTAGTCCAACCCCCCTGCTGAGGCTTTGAGCAACTAGAGCAGGTTGCTCAGAGCCTTTTCAAGTCTCACCTTGAATGTCTCCAGGGATGGGGACTGGAGACATTCCACACTCATAATCTCTTTGTTATCTAGAGGACTAATGATAAAACTACAAAATGGGATTTGAATATTTTTTTCAAGTGGGAAATGAAGGCATGGCTTGGATTACAGGCTGATTAATAAACACTTGCAACATCCCACTTCTCTAATACTGTTGATCCTAAACAATTTGTACTGTTACATCAAAGCTGAATGAACAACAGTTTTCTTTCCTTCATTTCCAAGGTGATTCATGGCGAAAGGGTTTCTACAGTAAATACTTTATTTGGTTTTGATTGGCATATCCAAGGTGTGAGGTTAAGAGTAATTAAACTGCTTTGAGGTCAAAAGAGAGAATTTCTTATAGTTCTGACCTGCAGCTATAAATTGATCCAGTTTTATTCCCCTCTAGTTTGAGGGGAGGGGGGTGTCTATAAAATGTCTATAAACTTTGAGGAACTTGATGTAAATTGTGAATCTATGGTACAGTTGCAATGACAGTTCATGATGAATATTTTCTCCTGATGTATTTCTAAGCTAGTCTGCCCATAGCAGGAAGCAATACTGAAATAGTATTGTTTGGAAAATGCTATCACTTCTCCCCTTTTCTTAGAATATAAATTGACTTTTTGTAAAGAGAATTACATGATCTTGTAGACAAAGATGGCCCTGGAAACAGGTGACAACACATGACTGGTTGGATTGGAGTGGTCTAGTAGAACAAAAAAAACATCCAAAAGACATCTTTTGTTTCATTTTGTGTCTTTTGTTTCATTTTAACCCTTGTAGTTGAGATTTACCACCAGGTCTTGAATCCCTTAGGATTACAGACTCAAGTGACTTTTAGCAGGGTATCTCTTTTGTAGTTGATTATAGCACAACAAACCCATTGTCTGCTGTACATACAGTTTGCATGTCCTTCTCTGCAGGTGAAGATTCTGGATACAACAGCTGGTTTAGTGCAAAGGAGGCTATACCTGTGCTCCAAGCTTCCAAGGTCAGTTTTCTGCCCTGAACAGTCTGTGAGGCTTTGACTGTGCCCTTTTAGTTTTCCTATGCCCCAGTTTGTACTTGTCATCGGAGCAGGACAGACTAGGAATAATAACTACAACAGTGGAGACATATAAGTAATTAGAATGGGTCATCTCTTTTTTTGGTGTGCATTTATGGTCAGGCAACCTGGAAAGGTGTCTCAGCTGTAAAGAAGGCTGTAACTAGTACATATGAGCAGAGCCATGCACGTTTGGACCCTTTTTTAACATGATTTGTATGTGTAGCTCCAGAGCTCATTAATCATGTCAAAACTACATAGTAGGTTTTCAATACCCCCTACAGTAGAACTATCTTTTTCCATTTGGGGCATTTGATTTCACTCTTATGTAAAATGACATGTAAGTCTAGGCTAAACTGGCTATGAACAACAACAATAACAAAACCAACCAAAAAACCAAAATAACCCAACCAAACAAAAAACTACAAACATTCAAGGAGCAAAATTCTCGTTCTCCACACAAACTCCCATGCACCAAGAAACTCTTTCTGGATGTGCTACCAGAGGAAACTTCTCATAATCTACTCTGTGTTGGTTTATATGCTGCAAATCCCCTAGAATGTATTAAAAAAGGTGGAGTCCAAGTCTGAGATGTTGCAGTACAGATGAACCTCCAGAGAGATGAATATTTAAGCCTTTTACACAAACATCACATGACACTGTGCTGAAAGATGGCAATAAGCAACAGCAAAGAAGGCTGGGTATGCCAGTAAAAGCTATTGTAGTGGCTTTGTGCGTATGCCCCAAGGCCATGTTAACAAACCAGTATTTGTCAGGAGCAACTGAGCAGAGGCAACTTAGCACAGCACAGCTTGGGGTGGGATTTCCTTAAGCTGTTCTTAATAAAGTTGTGCTCTATGGAAGATCAGGCTCCCAGGTCAAATGCCGTTTAGCTATGGCAACGTGCAGGTACTTGTGTGCCAGATGTGGAAAGACTTGGCTAATTGGTTCTGTCTGTACTGGTATCCAGCTTCCAGCCAGCAGACATAACATTATCCAAGGAGGTAAAATAGCAAATGCAACCTCAAAGGATTTTCCTCCACTTGGCACTGAACTGGGAGCCCTACAATGTAACAGCTTTGTAAACGATGCCCAAGCAGGGCAGCAAGTTTACCTTGTACAGCCATATCTGCCTGCAATTTCATTAATGTCAAATGAAGAGGGGGGGGACCTCCAGCCCAGTGCATGTGGCCGCTAACCTCACAAGCAAGGAAAAGTGATAGAATACATGTGGGACAAAACCATGTCTTAAAGCGGTGAGGTCATCAATGCTTTGGGGCTTCAGCATTGTCATTCTGCACCTAGTCTTCCTGCTTGCTCTCCTATATATGCGCCTTTTGAACAACAGATGACCAGATGGCAGTTGCCTCACTTCCTGAAAGGATAAAGGCCCTACTGTTACAGGACAGCTAGCTCATATTTACATTGGGAGGAAAAGTATGGTTCAAATTCATGGCTGCTGGTTAGTCTGTCTCATCTGAGAGAAAAACCTCTGCAATAATGTCATATCAAGAGACCAGGCTTGGTTGATGTGGCTTGACTGTTGATAAGATTAAATACTGGTGTGCTGAAATCTCTGCCTATAATTCTCATAGTTCTTGGGAATGCCCGGTCTGTCTGTGTCTGTTCCCTATAGAATGGTTTGGATTGTCAGGGACGTTTCAAGGTCATCTAGTCAAACCCACATCTTTCTTTACACCAGGATCATCTGTATTTGTGCTAATTTTTCATAAAGGAATCCTGTCTTTCTCTAGGCTCCTCAGTACTACATCCCATATCCATTTAGCCCGAATAAAGACACTTAAATGAGATACTGAAATTAGGATTTCTGTTGCTTATGTCTCCTTTTTCATTCATGGCGAGAGACAGGCATAAACAAGGCAAGTCCAGGAGTTACTTGAGCTGAATGGCATTTGTATAATTAAAAAAAGAACTAAGTGCATATTTATTTTAATAACAACCACCAGACTAACACCCAAAACTACCTGTGACCAAAGCGTTTTGCACACCAGTGCTTCACGTGTCATCCTCCCTCTACCTTTTACTCATTTATCTGTATATTATGTAGTGCTCTCCCTGATCCTGTTTCAAGATGCTGAGACCCAAGTGGTGACACTCCAGCAAAGCCCTTCCAGACAAAGCATGGTCACTAGAGGTCCTGGCAGTGTACTGGGCTGCAGGAGTTGAGCCTTAGATTCCATATAGTGCATGGCCATAAAGCTGCTGTGCACACCTGTGGTGCCCTAGAAATAATAAACACTAGCCATAAACTAGAGTTGAGATGGAAACCACCTTGGATAATGTTGTGGTTGTCATAGATACTCTGTAGCCCAGGTTACCCTCTAGAGCGAGAGGTGAGTGAAGTTTACCAGAACGTGTGAAACATTAACATAAATCCCCAAATGGACTGAACTGAGCCTTTGCAGCGTAGCCAAAGCCCTCCAGCCAGATTTCAATAGTATAAACAAGACTGGGTCACCTCCTCTCCCATTGAATTAGAGATGTAATAGTCCTGGCAGCTGAATGCATGCTATCAGTCATTCGAGATGCTAATTTTTCTGAGTTGGCACCAGAAGGAAAGCAACCAAGGCTGGAAAGGAGTCTAGGTTGTTGTTCTGCCTGTGTCACACTGCTTGTGAACAATTCAGTAACAGCTTCACGCCTCAATCAATACAGCTGTTAAGTTGAGGAAAAGCAGGACTTCACTGAAAAACAGATGTTTTGCACATGAGCTGACTTACTGCAGTTAATGATCCAGATAGAAAATAAAGCACACATATATGAGCACACAGTCATAGTCAGTCCTTTACCTACTATTTCAAAAGTGCAGATATGGATGCTGAGATACCTTTCCTTGAGGAAAAAAAAAAAATCTCCTGTTTTACAGTTACTCTATATACTTTGTAAGACTTTTTGTAATGCGTTTTGGCCTTTTGGCACATTTTAACTCTTTTGGGCACCAAAAGTATACAGGAACACACACTTACATATAGGATGCAGGGTAACAATGACAGCATGGAGGCAGATTTGCATGAAATAGTGTTGAAAGTTCCCAGAGTGATTGAGGCACATTTTGCAAAGCTATTTTTTACAGCGTTTTGGATTATTAACTAAGAGAGAGTTGAGTTCCCAGTATCTGGTTAGGAGATTAACTGAGTATTTAGAAAATGCTTTCCAAAAATAGCAAAATTATTCATCAGCCTAATTAGAGACTGAGCTTTCAGGGCTACAAAGAGCCCATGCGGTGGTGATTTTGAAAACCTTTGTATTTTGAGTTTCTGGATGGGGATGCTGCAATGAGGCTGATTTCCAGGGCATGACTTCTCAGAACTTTCTGAAAGTTGGTACTTCTGATATGCTTTAAATTGCATGTCCTTCTAAATTCCCAGTCACTGTTAAAAAAGTGGCTGCAGCTTCTTCTCTGGGATCTTTGGTGCCTGTGGGATCATTGACCGCTTTGTCAGAGGTCAAAAATAAGAAATATAAATAAACAAAGAGCTTGCAACTATTTCCGTTTAATACACCAGAGTCTGTCTTGGTTCTGCACAGTGATACTGAAGAGGTGAGAATTAAAAACTACTTGGGAAATTGTTTATTCCTCCTCCCTCCCCCCTCAGTTGTGTTTTTTCCAATTTTCTGACAGAAATTACAGATTTTATTATTATAATTGGTCTCTGTTTAGTAATATCTGATCTCACCTTTCTAAGGCAAGGATGGGAAATTCTCAAATCAAAACTGGAGATGTGGTCATTAAGTGTGACTAAAAATCAACATTTCTGGCTCTTGGGAAAGTTTTCTGGGGTGCACTTCTTTTCAGTTTCAAATTTGTTCTTTACTGTTTTCTACTGGAAATTCAGAAAACAAGACTGAGAAATGAAAGTCCTCTGGAGCTGCTTAGCAATACAGAACTATTTCACTGTCAACCTCTTAAAACTTAGCTTTGTCTCAACTTCAGCAAAACTTGATCAAACATGAGTTGCCTCAGATGAAACGTTCAAGGAAGCAGTGTTTACTGATGAAACTTTGTTTAGTCGGAAATTTGCAAACCAGATTTAGTTATAGTCTTATATCTCTCTCACACAGATTTTTTTTCCTTATACACGTATTCACATAGAGCTTGTGTCAAATAGATGTTATCAAGTATTTACTCAAAAAAAACAATAAGTTTGAAACTGTTTGACCAAAGAGTCTTTTCCTCCCTTCTGATGCTGCCAAGAGGATTTATATAGGAGCTAAAATGCATGTGGAAAGGGTCATGCCTGGAATTTTGCTGTAATTGAAATTTTTTGCTGCTGAAAACCAGCAGCCCATCATTTTAAGGTGATCACTTGAGAGCCATTCCATGCTCACTTGTAACATGACTGAATCACTGAAACAGTAACTCACTGGAAAATTACTTCTTCATATAGCTCTTGCCCCTCTTCCCCTCCTTTGGCACAGTCCACGCCTGTAATTTTGAGGACTGCAAATTCAGCTCTGAACCTGATGGACTAAGCTAAAGTGGACCAGAACTCTACCTGCAGCTCTGCAAAGCCCTGATTCCTCAGCTCTGTCGGCAGCACTGAGTTGTCCATCTCTGAAGCATAATTTCGTGCTCTTTTTGACATTTCTTCTTCAGCTCCCAATACAAGGTCAGAAGTGAACATTAGGATAAAAGAAGTAATAGAAAAAAAAACCACTTATTTTTCACCATTCAGCTCTGCAAGCTCCATATAAGGTCATGATGAAGCTTCTGAATGTGTTGTGCATATGCAAAAGCCTTTTTTCTTCTAAAGTTTATCTTACTGTATTTGTTATAACATTTCTAAGTTATCACTATCAGTTTGTCATGTGGAATCTAAGATCTCCATGTAGTTCTCTAGGACAGCAGGATCTGAAGCCACTGTTTCACTGACAATCACTAAAGCAATTCACGTGAAGAAACCTTGTTGTACTTACACTGGACAAGGGTTCAAGTACATCCATGTTGACAGGCAGGGAAAGAAAGCATGGCTCAGCAGGAAAAAAATGAGATCTGCAAGCCCAGAACCTTAATTAGGTGATTAATTAGCAACAGAGTTATTTTCACTATATGCATAAAAGAGTATTACATCTTGAACGGGTAGTATGAAAGTCTGCAATACTTTATGTTCCTGGTCGTCACTTTTACATGCTCCCAGTGAATATCCCCAAGATAGCTAATCAGGAAACCTAAGTTCACCAAGTGAAGGGATAGGTATTGAAAAACAATTAGGTCTTAACTTTCAAGTGAGCTGCTGGCCCTCAGGCAGAAAACTGTGAGAAAACTAAGGGTAAATGACCGAGTACTGTATCTCGATAGGAAGATGAGCCAGGCATTTCTGAGAACAGGTCTTCCAAACTTCCAGGGTCTCTGGTATTCACTGCAGGGGAGGGGTCACCAGGTCAGCTGTGTTGGTGGCATACTTAGAAATGATTGGACAATTTAATGGATGATAATAGCAGGGTAGTTATGTCCCTGAGATAAGGGTAACCAGATACCTGATTCTTGGGCTTGAACAGTCTCACTTGGAAGATGGAGTGGTCTTTAGAGGATTACAGTAAGTTGCAAAAGTTGAATGTTTCCATTTGTGACACTGCTACCAATGCCCATGGGGCTACGCAGGGCAGCAGGGACTCAGAATAGCCAATACTCCAGCACTGCCTCTGAAGCATCATGTCTCTTCACTTACAGGGAAGCTTGGCATGGAGGCCTTGGCTGCCTGCCCCTGCCTTGTGCAGCAGCACAATGCTGGCTCTGGCCACAGTGGCTCTGGCAGCTCAGTGAGGCTGTGACAGGATTTGCCCTTGAAGATAAACACTGTGCTATTGTGAGGGATGTGCCCGTGTGATACACAGCACGTGTGAGCTCCTGAAATAAGGAGGGTGTGGGTGACAAGGGGTGGCTTCTGTATTGGCAGATCTCAGAGTCAGACAGTGTAAGACTGTAGGTGCCTTGAATTTGCATTTCAGGGTCTCTATTAGCAGGTGGACCTACCAGAGGAAGATGTGGGTTTGCCAGCATTGAGGACTAGAAAGATTCAAAACAGCCAAATATAACTGATTCTGGTATTTTACCTTTTAGCTTTAGAGTTCATTCACCACCAGCCAGCACTACGTGATTCAATTAGACTGAATCCAAATCTCAGAGAGGATTCAGGGAACCCATGGGAGAAAATTCTGCTCTATGTCTGGATTAACCCAAAGACCAACTCCATTTATGTCTATTCTTGGTCACAGCCTTGTTCATGTCACCCTCAAATATCTTTCTATGTTCTCTAACACTTCCTGTATGCAGCCAGCAAATCACTAGCAAACCATGTTCATGCACTTCTGTGCTCTGCAAAAAAAGTTAAATAATTATCAGGGACACTTCAGAAAACATGCTTGCCAGAGATATACTTACTGACCTAAAGTACAACAATCCCCTATGTACCCATAATCTCCCCCACAGACATGTCATACTAACAACATCCTCCTCGCATGCTTCTCTTCACATACTGTTATACAGACTAAATTTGCTTAGCACAACACAACAGTCTCTCTCATGCAAGCCTACGCGTTCTTAGCTCATGATTTTTACCGTAAGTCCCATGAACATTCTGTGAACCTCCAGCTCCTGGATTCATGGGAGCAATAAAAATCTCAACATGGTTTTTAGGTTTTATAGTTGCAGAAAAAAACCCACATAAATATGATCTAAAAAGCCCTCAAACCAGAAGGCAAATAAAAATAATCCCAGAAACGTTATTGTTATGCTGCTAAATCCAGTGATTTTTTTATTATTTTTTTTTAAGATGCCTTCTTCAGGGATCTCATGTATGGTTTTGGAATGGTAGGGTTGGCCACACTTGTGAGAAACAAGATTTCCCCACACTCAGGTCCCATAGAACTCTTTCCTCCTAAACCTCACACAGGCGCTACATAGCACTCAGTTACTCACTACCTTGAGATCTGCTGTAGTATTAAGATGTCTGGGGTGAAAACCCCAGTCTGTTTAGACTCAGCCTGCCTAAGACACAGCTCCAGTCATTATAGAGATCAGGGTGAGAAGAAGATACACTAAGGAGGATGAGAAACGGAGGCACTAGGGGGCTGCAAAGGCCACTTCCAGTATTTGCTGCTTCTTTGGTTTAATGAGGTGCATGTGATGCCAGAACAAACAGCCTGTTCTTCCTCACACTTAACTGCTACAACAGTGTGGAGGAACTGCTCACACAAGGTGATTCTGAGATCTCATACTGGCTGCATTGCACCCTGTCCCATTGTTCTTGGGGCATTCAGCTCTAGGCTTGTAAGCAAAAGTCATTTGTAGTGAGGAAGTGTGGCTCAGTGAGGAGATCTTCCTGTGACAGCTCAGAGATGAGCTCCCTGGTCTGCTGACAGTGGTCTGAGCCATGGTGCCCTTGCTCCTGCTGGGCTGTGCAGCTTGTAATGTGTGTATGTGTTTTACATGCCTTGCATTCAGGGAGTGCAGCCCACCTCTGCCTCTTCATCTGGCTGGTTTTGTGCCAAATGCTGCCCTTGGTTTGGAGTTGGGTTTATTTCCCTTGATGGGCTGCTTTCTCTTGGCATGCCTGTGTGCAAAGAATGGAGCCAAGGGAGCTTGGCCTGGTGCACCATAGGCACCTTTTCATCACCTCTCTCCCCACTAGACTATGATGTTGTAGTGTTGCCTAAAGCCCTGGCTTCTTTGGCCTCCTAGATGGCCTTTTAGATGTGGACAAGGAGATGATGCTTTTAAGATGAAGTCTCTCCTCTCCTGACATTACCTCTCTTTTGACTGTTGAGGGAGAAAACACAGCCTATGGTATATACTGTATTCTAAATGGCTACAGCCAGGTCACATGAATCCTCACCTCTGCCAGGTTGGCCCATGGCTGATTTCAAGGGGCAACAACAACCTCTTCATGATTTCCTTGCTTTATATGTCTCTAGCTGCAAGATTGCCCTCCAGCCTGTTATACAGGAAAGTGCAGCAAAATGTGGGAGCGGAGATTATACAATTTTTGTGGCTGTGTGATCCTGTCCTGTTTTCACTCAGGCCTATGATAGCTGGAGAGCTGGCCATGGTGTTCCACTGCAGCTGGAGAGGCAAAGGTGACGTGAATGAAAACTCTCCTCTGAAGAAGGATTTCTCTAAATCCAAAAGGGAACCCAGTATTTTTTTGTAAAGTCGTGGAAGTTTTGCGAGAGCTATGAATGATGGCAGAGATGTTCTTTGCAGTCAGGTATTCTGGGAGTCAGTTGGGAGTTTTGGCTGAGTGAATTGGCACTAAAGTTATAGACCTGACTCATAGCAAGTAAGAAGTCTGTGGTGAGGCCAGCCCTTACTGATACCTGAACTTTATGGCTAATCCACATGGGATCAAGTGCAGAAGACAAAGGTAACTGCCACCAGGACTTCATGTGGGCTGGAGCAACAGTGTCCTGGGGTATTTCTCATAATGGCTCAATCAGAGACTGACTGAGAGTGGAAAGAAATCTGAAACAGGCAGAACTGAGATTCACTGTCTGACACCATCTCCCTAATTGTTCCCTCTCCTTTATCCCTTCTGCAGCTGCAGTCTGCACACTCCTGAATGCTAAAATTCTTCTTTTTTTTAACATTCTTGACACTAGAGCAAAACTGATAATTATATAGGGAGCAGGGAATGGGACTGTCACTAGATCTAGTCTAGAAAATATTTTCTCAGTTTGTGAGCATTTCCAGAGAACTGGAAAAATCTTTTTTTTTGTCCTGAAAGTGGCTGGAAAGTCAAAGTCTGAAACATATTGGTGAGCTGAAAAAATCTGGAGAAGAGCAATAACGTTGGGGTCAAATGCAGCACTTTGTTTAGATAATTTTCAAATGTTTTCATTCTGGATATTTATAAAGGGTTTCCAGCCACTACAATTAGCTTAAATTTGGAAATTAAAAGAAGAGGAAGGAGGAAGAAACTTCAAGCTGGAAACTTTTCTCCAAGGGAGAAAAACAGTTGTAATGAAATCACATTGCATTATGAAACCCTGAGAAAAACTTGATCCTCCCTGCCCACCAGCTGTCTCGGAAAGGGAATGATGTTCAGCCCCCTACTTCCAAGAGTTCACCTTGAGGCAATGCAGCTTGTCACAGATCTCTCTTTTACTGTCCCAGTCTGTCCCTAGGACTTTCTTTCCTGCTCATGGAAGGATCTGTGTTGTCTGATAAATACTGAGCAGAACCATATGGTAACTGGCTTGCATTATGCAATAAGGGAGGATGTGTTAGTATCTTTTCTTCAACTTGCAAGTTTTTCTTTTTGGCTAGATCTCAAGGGGTGGGATTGAATTACATTACCTTTCATTTCTGATTGATATTGGATGCTTAAAATTTACTGCCAATGCAGACACAGATTTTTTTCTGCTGAAGAAGTTCTTATATTCCCTGAAATTTTTAGATCAACATGAGCCTGCCAATGCCAATTCTTGCTTTACAAGCAACTACTAGATCCTAAGGCTGAATTTACAGTATTATTTCCTTGTAAATGTCAGATGTAATTTTGGGAGAATACTCAGATATATCCGATGTTGATCAACTCACCATTTTCGTTAGGATGTAGTCAAATCAGATGCAGCTGAGGTCCTTACCCATACCCTTGGGGAAGCCTATTCACAAGGTTTGGAGGCAAGCTTTGGAAATAATAGACGTGAAAAAGTATAAATCCTATAATAAAGTTTTATAAGCTTCATTATATAGTGATATTTCAATTACTCTGTGGGAGATTTGGATGAACCTACAGGAGAAAGGCAGAGGCAGAATTGGTTGAGATTTTGGCAGCATTTTGCTTTGTTTTAGCTCTGGATTTTTTCTTTTGATTAAGAATAGGAAATCCCTTCAGCTGAAGGGGCAGTACTGGAACAATTTTTGCTGGAAATTAAGAATTTAAGGCACTTTGCAAACGATGCATGATTCTAGTTAATTCCGGTAAGTTTTGAGGCTCTTTGCCACCCTTCTGGTCACTCCCATGGAACAAACCAAAAAATTACCTCCTGCTACCCAGGGAAATAGCTGTAATCTCATGTTACCTGCCAAAACTCCTTACCCAGTGTCTAATGCCTCCAAATGGGATGCAAACTAGAAGTCATTACTAAGAAAATGATGAGCCTTAAATTTGTGAGCCTTTTCCTGTGTACTAATGTGTTTCATCCAAGGCAAGTGTGCGTTGAGTAGAGAAGACATATTCTTTCTTTGTTGTTTTTTTTTTTCTCATCGAAAATACACAAAATCCAGTAATGCTGTGATTAGAGCAGTCTGCAGGATAGACATGTGCAGAGGCAACACCAGATTGTCAGTCAGTACCAGGAAAGTATTGGTGTCTTGGGGGGAAGGGCATTTGACCAAATCATGCTGATATTCACATCAGAATAGAATATATTTGGTGACTTCGGATGAGTCTGTAATGAATGACAATAGTCCTGTATATATCTGAAAATTAGTTTGTATTTTTAAATACAGCCCTTTCTATTAGTATCCTACATCCTAACGAAAATGGTGAGTTGATCAACATCGGATATATCTGAGTATTCTCCCAAAATTGCTTCTGAAATATCACTTACTAAACTATACCATGCATGTACATGGCAGGTTGCAGGCAATAGCCAGATTCAGTGCTCTCTGTACCAGAGAAGTACAATTATTTCTGGTAAAACTGAAGGACTAAGGGAGTAATATGCTTCACTGTAAGCAGCTGTGAAAGCCAGAGCAAGGCTCCGGAACTGAGAGTGCTAGCCCCACTTTTTGTATTCATAGTGCTTCTTCTTTTTACAACAAATGCACACTGGAAAATGTGGAATGACTTTAGATTCTGTTCTCTAACCCTCTTTCTGGACTACAGTTATAATCATAACAGAAATGAAGCAAACTGTGCTCTCGTAAGAAATGGCATGCAAGTTATTGCATGCACCCTGCATGAATTTATGGGAGAGCTTAGCAGATCTACAGGATGGTATCATTGCCTACAGTAGTAAGAAGCTGTTTTTGTTTCGCAGCCTTTGGTTCAAAGTATTTGACCTTTATCCTCATATCTTCTGTCTTTTAGGAAGGGCCATACTAAATCCTTATTCCTTTCCAGTTGCTTATAGCTATTCAGTCTTTAATTGTATGAAGCTGTCCCCAGAAATGTAGTTTCAGAACTGCCTTTTACTGAAGGGAACAATAAGTCTTAATATAGTGCCTGGGGTGATATTATAGAGTTAGAGGCAGATCAGAGATTAGTACATTGTTTCTGCCATAGAGGATTTCTTGCTAGAACATTTATAGAAAAGACTTTACCTAATCATATTGTTTTCAGGCTTGTTTTGTTTTGCCAGTCCCTGACTGTCAAAAGGGGGCAAAGTTCAGCTTCCCATTTTCCACTACTGCTAAATAATGAGCCTTGCAAAGTGTTGAGTTTGGGTTAAAATGAGTTTTACAACAGCATAGACGTTGTTCCTTGCAACTGATTTCTGAGCCTTTAGGTAACCTATGGGTTAATTCTAAGCATGGAGGCAGTAAGTCTCCATGAAGCAGAGAGTGAATGCTGAATGAAGTTCACACATAACTCCTGCGATTTCACAAGATGGACATTTAAAAAATCACCAGATTTTGCAATACCCACAATCGGATTGTGAGGGATGGTGACCCTTCAGATCTGGAAGGGTTTTTTCAGTATCATCTTCATTGAATCCAAGTTCTGGTATTTTCCTTCCCTCCACATGTGACTTTCTTTCTCACAGTCACGTATATATACATCATACATTGGGAAACCTAGTATTTCAAGGCGCACTGCTCTCCCCTGCTCCTTTTTCTACAGCTTTTATAAGGGGCAGGTTAGCATTCTCTACAGCTCTTCTTTCCCACCTCATTCCATACAATTTCAAAGGCCTGTTGAAAGCAGTTCTTTATTGCCCCGTATGCTCTCTCATGCTCTGCAGCTCTCTTATTGCACCTCGTGCACCCCCGCTTCAGGGACAAACTTTCACTCCACTAAAGCCATCTATCGCTGGCTAAATCCTCCTCAAAGACAAACATCGCCATTCGTGCTGTACTGCGGCTTGCTTGTTCTACGCCAAGGTTTGCTTCAGGAAATCCCCCAGATGAATTAAAAATATTGTTTTGCATTTGTTGGGACTTCTGCCCAGCACTGCTTACAGTGCAAAAAGCTGTGTTTGGTGCTAGTTGGGTCAAGATATCTCAGAAAAATCTCATGCCTGAGTATTGGCTCTTCTAAGCCTATTGGCTCACACATGAACACATACACACAGTCTTTCTCTTCTTTAAACAGGAAACTCCGCTCAGCATGTGGTGAGTAACCAAATATCAGCAAAGACTTTCTTACTTTTTTTTTTTGTGGGTGGGGGGAGAAAAAAAAAAAAGACAAAGAAGAAATTGGAGAAGGGGAAAAGAATCCTGTGTTAAAATAAACTCTTGGGTGTAAATAGGTCAGTACAATTGAGAAACCTGTTTAATGGAGAGATTCTGGCCAGGATTCATTATTCAGTTGTTCAGCTGGAAGAAGTGAAGCTTCATGGAGCCTGAAAGTTTTTCAGAGGTTTGAGAGAAGCTAAAAATCCAGCAGATATTCTGTGGGCATAGGATACAGGCCCATGATACAATCAGGCCCAACTCTGTCCAAATGTGTTGGAGCTGTGAAAGCAGATTGGCTTTGGCCCAGGAAATAATGTGGGTGTAGGTTAGACAAGGCCTGATTCATTGCACTTAAGGTCATAGGACTTTTTATGGTTGTCTGGGCGGACTCTGTATAGCATACATATGGGATACCCTGTGATTCATCTATGAGGTCTGAGTTGTAGCAGAGTCAAATCACATTTTTTAAAGAGGAGAGATATCATGTGTTGATTCAAATGCTTTGAAAGACAAGAAACCCACCAAGTCCTTTGGTTAGACTAGCCAAGGGTTAATTATCTCTAGTTGCCAGAACATGGATCATTCTGCTCACTGCTCCTTGTGGTTGCCCTTTGCTCCCATGGCATGGAAGTGGGGTTTTTTTGTGCCTGGTTCATCTCAGCCTCACTTGCTGTCTCACCAGCTGTGCTATTGCAGCATGAATGCTGCTTTTGTTTTGGAGGTGATCAGAACAAAATGAAAGCTTTGGACAGTCACGGTGCTTCCAGCTTTCTCAGTGCCTAGCCTGAGGTGATGGGAAACTGAGCATGATACCCCATGCTGGGAAAGGATCACAAGAACTAGAACGTGATTAAGCAGTCTCCTGAAATTCCCAGTTTTGCACCCAGAACATTTCACCCATGTAGCTATTTGTGTATTATCCTTTCACGTTTCGGGAAAAACTGCTAAAAAGGAGTTTGACATAAAATATAAGCACTTAACTATGCAACCTGAGATGGTCTGGAGATTATATTTTACTTCATCTTGGCTAAGGCAGGTGACTGCATTTTACTTCATCTTGCCGGAGACAGATACTTAACATGGCTAGTCAGAGTTCTGCACAACAAAAAAGAGCTGAACATCAACATCAAGGTTTGGCCCACTGATCTTACCAAAGAGAAGGTATTTCCTGGATGGGGAGCAGCAAGAGCCATGTAGTTCATACAAACTCCCAGCAAGAACATACGATGTTGCTGTTTGCAGAAAATCATTACCAGATGGTACAATGATGGTAGGTGTATGCAGACCCACAGGGTGCAATAGAATGGATGAATAACATCTCTGCGGCACATTGAAAAGTCAAGGTGGTAGCAAGCAGTGATCTTGCTTCATACACACTGGTCACGCTCCATTCTGCCTTCATGCTGGACATGGCTTTTGTGCAATGGGGAATGTGTCATGGGAATAGCCATGCCACCCAGGGCCTGAAGCCTCTACCTTGAGCCTAGCAGAGGAGAGCAATAACAAGGGCAATTAAATTTTGGTTGGTCTTCTGCTGTGCTCAGCATGAAGGAGATTTCTCTGGGTTCATTAACACAGCTCTGATTCAAAACCTTGAATGGAAGGAGGCCAACAAGCACAGCATGCTATTCCTCTGAGTGAGCCATTCCAGCTAAATGGAAGCAAAAATTGCAGCATACTACACCTCTACTAGAGAGGTGCTCTGAAAGTTTCATTATGATATCATGCCATTTTAATGCTTTTTGTGGTAGAGTGTTACTGTGGTATTTTACCAACTCCTGGCTTCTGTTGTCCAGATACAAAACAGAGAGTCCATGGGTCCTGTGAAAAGATTTTGTACTGTTAAAAAACCCCAAACAAACTAGCCTTTGAGAACGACATGGAACAAAATATATTTTTTTCAAATTTGGTTTTCAAGAAAGCCCTAAAGCAGAGTCATGTCCTTTCTCGTACAGGTGCTGATCTGGGAGCTTGGGAACACATTTTTTTCTCAACCCAGCAGAACAGGCTCTTGAGCTCAAGGTGGTGGCAGTGTGTTTCTCAAATGCAGACTCTCTTGCTGTCCATGAATTTTCTAGGACCAAGGCCATCTATCTTTCTGATTTGTTACTTTCTCATAATGGATAGACTAATGACTTAAGCAAATTCATTTGTGTACGAGCTACCTCCTGTGTATGTCCATGAAGGAATTTGAACCTTATACCTGCTGAGTTGTCTAAGTCACAAACTTTTTGGTGGGGTCGTCACAGCTACTGTTCTTCAGAAGAGTCAGCACCAAAGACAACAACAAAGAACAAGATGACTGTGAGCAGGGCTGTTGTAGCAATGTTTACAAACTAGAGCTATTTGTGAAACTTATAAAATGTAAGATTTACAAAAGGTCATAAAGGATCTTTTGTGACTGGGAAGCATCAGTGTCACTGAACTGAAGGAGGGCACACAGCTTAATGCACTGAGAAAGCTGATGATTAAATCACTAAAAGAGATTTTGTCTCCTGGCCCTTACACTTACTCTAAAATAAAAGCTGTTTTTCTAGTTACAGATGAATCTCAGTCAGTGTCCAGAAATGCAGAAAATCAGAATTTTTCTTCTTCCAAATATCAGTTTTGTACAACAATTGTATTTCATTGATCTGAGAGGGATTTGGGTAAAGCTTTTAATGTCCCATATGGTTTTGGGATTCAAAGAATTTCCGTGTAATGAAGCATTATCTTCTGGACTTTTCCTTTTCTGCTTTATACTTAGCAGGCGGTATTATAACACTAGCAGCTTGGGGCAGTTTAAATTTCATATTAGGACTGTAGGATTGAGCTGAAATCCCAAGGGGGATTTTTATCCCTTTTCTTTTCAGCATGTGTCAATGGAAACAGTCCTCTGAAGGTCAAGAACAAGTGCTGTCCCTAAATATAGAATTCCTTTGGTTGTTGCAAAAGCAGTGTTCACCATAGGAAGAGATTGGACTTCTGAGAAGGGTGCAAGTTTTGATTTCCTAAAGTTTATTTTGCAGAAGGGTCGTGGATAGAGTCTTGGAGACTGGTAAGAATCAGTAAGATATTATCAGCCCACAGCAAGGTTTTATGTTCCAAGGCTCCTGGCATGTAACCTGGGTCCTTATTTTCTATGCTACTGATTCTGGTATTATGTTTAATAAAAACAAGAGTAAAGAAGACTTTTTATAACCATATTTTCCATTGCAGACATAAAGCAGATCATGCAGTTTGGTGTAAAAGGGGCAAGCATAGCTTATAAAATTTATTTGAGAAGGACCTGACTGAAAGCAAACTTATCTCAGCACTCTCATTAGGAATATTACATTAGTGTAGCAGCACCTCTTTTTTTTTTTTTTTTATTATTAGAAACACAAAGAGCTAGTTGGCTCAAATGCATGTGGAATGGCCACCTCATAAATGTGCTGTAATCCTTGTCATGAGAAATTTTTAAAGGCTCTTGGTGGGATCTGGTCACAGTTTTCTTTCTTCTTTTTTTTTTCTTTCTTTTTTTTAGTGCAAAGTTTTCTGTAATGAAAATATTAGGGTACTTTTGATATTTCTAAGGTCCTCAGTTAACACTATCTGGAAATGATATAGTTTGAATGTTTGGTTTCCTTTCTTTTTCTGCTTTTCTTTCTTATTTTTCCTTCATCTCTTCCTATTTTTTTTTTCTTTTGTCAATGGAAAAGTTAAACTAGTGGGGGAAAAGACCTATAAAAAAAAACACGATATGGGGAGGAAGACCAGTAACAGAAGAGGAGGTAGGGTTCAGATCCTTGCTCTGCTATGCACCTTCCAAGAGAGCATGAGTGAATGATTCTCTGGCTTAGAATTTAAATACCAATTTGAGCCTGCATTTCAAACCAGACTTATCTAATATCCAAATGATATAGGAGAAAGTTTAAATGAGCTCCTGAGTATAGCTGTGAAGAAACTCTAGCTGAGCCTTTAGAGGAGGTGACAGTGTCTTCACTAAGTTTCCCACCATTTGTCAGATATCTTTCAGCCTTCCTCTGGCCACCAAGTGGCTGATATTCATCCCTAGAAAGTCACAGTCTGGTGAATGCACCTTTTGAGCTCCTGGCGCTTTTTCTCCTTCAGATTTGGGCCTCCATGTCCTGGTATGTGAATAAGGATATAAGACTTCCTTGCCTCAAATCAGGATCAATAAAGAATCAATAAAAACTGTGAGGCAGTGAGATATGACATTGAGAAGGGCTATAAAGCAGCTGTGACATCTCCATGCTGTCAAGGTGGGGAAAATGCCATGCTGCAGTTGCCTAGAAGCTCATGTAGAGCTGAGAAAGTTCTCTGGGAGGTCCTGCAGGCTGGGTCTATCAGATCCTTATGTTCCTTTATGAAACACAGATGCTGATGCTTAGAACATTTGTCTCCACCAATTGATGATATATAGGTGCCATATGGCTAGTTCCTAATCAAACAACTACATGGCAGCAAGTAGAGGTTGAGGTGAGTCTTTCAGGGCAGGTTTACCCAGACAGTAGCCATATGACAAGGGGAGTTAGCCCAGTGGCAGAGCCCCTCCTTTCCTTCTTCACATGCCTGGAATGAAGTGCAAATATCTGTTTGGAATTTCTTCCTCAGCCAAGGCCTCTGTGTTTGTCAACAGCTTTGTTTTCTTGTTGAAGCAAAATATTGAGTGGAGCAGCTTGAAAATTAGTATCCTGTATCAGCTGAGATACAGGAAGAGAGGCACTATGCAGCATGGTTAATGTAGTCTGGCCACCAAGGAAAGCCTGTACAGGCAGATGCAGGTAGATGGGGCTTTAAAACCTAACACAAAGGATTCAGCTGGGTGATACGAAAGCTGACTGCAAGTGAAATATTCTGTTTAGATTTTCCACAGCATGAAAATCCCATAGTATCAATCTTCATCTCTCTTCTTGTGAGGGCAGCTTGCCGGACACTGTGGGGAAGAACCTGCTTTTGGCTTTTTCTTTGCTGGGGTGAAGCCTATTAGTGCAGCAACAGAGGAAGCCTCCTCTGGTGCTGAACACTGTGCTAAGAACAAGTAGATTCCAGTTTGTGCACCTCTCAGTGGGCTTTCTTTTCACAACTCCTAAAATTTGCATTACACCTTATAGTAAGTGTTGAAATCAGCCTAAGAAAGTTAATCCATTCTCTGAAAAATCATTGTAACTGTCAACTTGATGTTGTGTGTAGTTATTCAAGTTCTAAAGCCCTGAAAAATAGAGCTCACAAGAGAATTGGCAGCTGACCCTTAACTTCAAACATCATTGCTTTTAAAATGTAATATGAATTATTTTCTGCTTTACAAACTTGTGTCATTCACTGAAGACCCTGCTGTGGACTGGAGTTCTCAGATATATTAGTTGTGAATTGTACTTGTTCTGCAAAAACTCAGGGCTGAGTGTTTTGTAGGTCTCAACAGCTGTCATAAGTTTCCCAAGATACATTAGAAAATATTCTCTGGAGTTGCTGTGAATCACAGATGTTTGTTCTGAAGGATAGGGTTGGTGGTCCAGGGCCATACGTAAGAGCGCCTTGGTGAAATTCTACATGGGGGTCAGTTTCAGTGACTGTCAATCTTTGAAGGAAACATTTTCCTTACCATTGCCCATCAGCAGAAAAATGCTAATTGATTTTTGATGCCTCAGTCCCTACTGTAGAGAAAGGCAATAGGAGGCGGAAAAAGGTTTTGTTGTCTTTCCTGGTGGTTCATTTTGCAATCTCCAAGATGCATCTGCTTACAGGGAATGGGGGACATTCAGTAAGAACATCTGTGAATATCCCATGTCGTTACACTTCCAAAGCCAATGGCAAAGGCCTTGGCGAGATCCAGAGTTTTCAAACATGAACCTTTTCTGCAAGTGTTTAGACAGATGGTTTGCTACTGTATGGAGCATCTTCAGGGAATTTACTCCTATTCTCAACGTTGCAATTACTGTAGGCTCAGGACTGGCTGTGTCCTGCTGAGTTTCTGAACACTGTTTGTTTTTGCTTGATGAAATTCTGTCTTAGATTTTTTGGTGATTGTGCTATATTGTGTTCTTCCAGGCTTTGAAATGAGATCAGATTGCTTTTCCCTTGGCGTTTACTTCCAAAACATATGTCAGCCAAATTTTGAAGTTCCTACTTGTGTACCAATCACCCACCGAAAGTCAATGGGACCTTTGCGTGAGTAAGAAATGCATCAAAACCAGGTAAGATTATAGGGGGTATTTCTTTGCTATGGAATAGCAGCTTGCAGCAGCAAAGGATTTATTTCCTCTGAAAGAGGTACACCGATGGTGCCTTTGATGAGATACATTTAAAATAAGGGTTGGCCAACCCGTGGTGGAAGTGGGCACTAAAGCTGAACGAAAACTGGTTTTGAAGTTTGCCAAAATGTTTATATATGTATTTTTTAAATTTATTTCAGTCTTAATCAAGCTAAAAATCAAATTCGGAGATATTTCCATTGATCTGGAGAATCTGCTCACCAAAGTTGACAGCATCTGTTATTTTGCTGAAAACCTAGCTGTGGAATTAGTATAAGAATATATATTACTCAGCAGTTGGGGAAATATCTGGCCCCAGATGTATCAAGTATGCATGTTTGGGCAAAAGTCTTTAAAGCGGAAGTATTTCATATAAAGTACTTTGTGCTCAGTTAATCAGTGTTTTTAAATTATTTTTTTGTTATAGAAACTTCCACTAATCTCTAATAGACACAGTCCAGATCACACCCCAACACTTTCATTTGCTCCACAGTGCAAAGCTGAATATGAACTTTGAAATTCTGTCCCTTTGTGAGGGTGTTTGTAGTGTGTCCTGTTGGATTTCACAATGGAAGAACATGCAAAGAGCTGCTGCAGAACCACTTTTCTATGAGAACTACTTCTTTTCATAACCAGGCAGACTTGACCACACAGAAAGGGTGAAACTCATTGCTAAGAAAATAAATAGCACAAGACTATTTAGATCTGTGAAAAACAACTTGGTGGGCTTTGCCCTGGTCTGTTGAGGAGGAAAAATAGTACTTTTTTTTCCTATTCCAAATATTTAGGGGATCTCTGCACACTGCAGTCCCTGTCCTACTGTCTGTATTAATTAAAGCAAACAGGACTGACTTTGTCTTCATGTACTATATATGACTGCTGTGATGTCAGTGAAATTCATATCAGTATTAAACAGGTGCGTTAAGGGTCTCAAGCTGAGATGCTAGTAAACACGTAGATGATGTTGGAGTCTTTTAAACTGAAATACCAGTCACTCCAATTTGCAGTTAATGATTATAGTGATTTAATAATTGTAGAAAGTAAGTTTATTTGTGTATAATTTTTAAATATTTTCAATTGAGTCTAGGGAAATGAGTCCTGATTTCTTGCAGAAAAGAGCGTTATGTATATGTGTGTATGTCTCTGTGTGTCCCTGACACCTTTTGAATTCACTAGCTGACTTCCACCAGATTTGTCAGAGGAGTAAAGATGTCTGAGATAACTAAGCTTCTACAAGCAGATGGCCAGGTGAAAGAAAACTATGTTTGGATTACCTGACAGTAGGGAAAAGAGAGGAACAAGAGTGCGCATTATTAGAAGTAAAAGAATCCATATAGGGGAAAAACCTTTTCACATGTCTCAGTTGCAGTAAAAGTTTAGATATCAAAGTGACTCATCCATGAGACACAAATCTAAGGGAAACCAGTTTCACTAATTCTGGTGCTTTTGTTATTAGCAGCATACTTAGTTTTATCTGCATTCAAGTATTTGGGTAAGATTAAGAATACATGCTTCTCTGGAAAAAGAAAAACAAACAAAAAACGTAAGCATATGGTTGATAATGCATTCTTGGAAAAAGAGTGATATTTTCTGTGAAGAGGGAACTGAAGAAGGCTCTGAATAACTGGGATTCACTAAGAGTATGCTGGGTGATATTGGATAAATGTCTACCGTTCTTCCATTTGTGGGGATATTACCTGTTTTAAAAATGGGTTAATGATACTTAAGTGCTTTGGAAAGTGTTTTGAGTACTGCAAAGAAATGTTCCCTGAGATAGGTGAAATTAAAAGCTCCATGTACTTCAGCATCTAGTTACTTGTTACCATGGCATTACACTGTAAAAGCTTTGCATCACGTGTATTTTTTTCAAATATATACAACAGTGGCCATTTTAGTTGATGCTAAAATGTAAAACCACACAAAAAGACTGAACTTCTTTTAACACTTTCCTTTGTACTATTTGATGAATAATAAAGTCAAAAGTTACCATGCACATGATGCAAGGCATAGCAAAAATTTTGGTTTAGCTATTAACTATGTAAAGTTTGAATCAATACAATCATGTATGGTGGATGAATCTGGCTGTACTGTCTAATAGACAGGAGGGGTTTTCAGCTTCACTACACTTCTGTTAACTGGATCCATATTGGTACAATGCATATGAGATATTCTGTCAGATAGTAAATATAGGGAGGCTTGGTACTCTATGTTTTATATCTCTCAAAATCAGTCTAATAATTTCTTTTTTTCTTCTCTTTGAAAAAGAAAAAAACAAAAGAGCAAAATTATTTATAGAGCTAACATTTCTGGAAGCTTTTAAGGAATGCATAAAGCTTTGATGACATCATTAAAGCCATTAAAGATGAGTTTGTATGAGTGTTTTAGAAAAATTTTAAATCATACAGTGCTCTAATCAGCTGCAGAGAAAGAGTTGCTGGATAGGTCTGTTGATTCTCCATGTCACTTGAGTGTGAGTTTTATGCTGTGTCCAGAAGCCAAACCTTATTTGCTCTGGATCTAAAACTCAGGTGTTAGATGACAGAGAAGGGTTAAGGCTGAGCTGAAAGATGTACCATGGTTTTATCCTAACGCTGGTGAGGAAGCCATGATGGCTTGAGGCATAAAACACACAATTTACTGGGTAAGAACTACTTTAGCATAGAAAAATCATTCAAACAGCATGTTCTGTAAACAAATTAATCAACTACTGACCAGATTTTCCACAAATTCGTGTGGTTACATTAGGGTCAGCTGGGGCCCAATTAACTTGTGTTAGCTTCCCAGGGTCATCTGATCTTGGCAATTTTCATCATTCCAATAAAATTTGGTTTGATTTCTGGTGCATAGAGAACAGCTGTGATTCCAGGTCTTTGGCTTTGTCTTATTCCAAGGAACAGTGTGCAAACAAACTAATCATCTGAGATCTCAGCAATGAGCACGGGCAAGTGTGAGTTATGTGCATCAGTAACTTGTGCAAGGGAACTAATTAGGAGCAGATGCTTAAACTTTCCTGATGTTTATATGAGAACAAATTGCCCGCTGGCAGAAAAAGCCATCTGTAAAAATGGAGTTCCAACCTCATAATTTGAAATGTTTTCATTATATTCCTAATTTGTGTGTACAAAATAAATTGCAACTATATATATTCAATCAGCAATGCCTGAGTTATGTAAGGCTTAAGGTCTGGACCATGTCACCCAGAAATTCTGTAAGACCATTACAGATTCAGCTGAAGAATAGATGTCCATGAGCCACTGTTTAGAAAAAAAAGTAATATATTTTTCCTCAAAAAATAACATGCATGGAGGATCTTACAAAATCAACATGAGTAAGAAAGGCTATTCTTCTCTGATTCCTTAGAAAAATAAGAATAATTTGCTGGTAAATAATTCTTCCCTCTCTTTCTTTTTCCGTTCCTCTAGACAAGAGAAAATAAATGACTCGTTAAAACATTGGTGTCATGCAAAGGAGTAATGTTCTCAAGGTATGAAAACATATTCCCTCCCCCTTGCAGAATCCAGCTTCTTTTAAAAATAATGAATACTGAAGTGTTTAGGGATCCCTTCGTATAAATCCTGTATGTCCCACACAGTGAAAGACCTGTCCATTCCCACAGATGTCAGCTGGGACATAAAAGCTTATTTTGTCTGTGCTTGCCAAGTCCTCCTGCCGTGGGCTAGAACGCTTCCCTCCACCACCTGTGTGTAGCACTGATTGATTCAAAACCAGACCACTGACCGTAGGCTGGAGAAGCAATTATTTGTTTCTCAAAGTCAGTCTACTGTAGCTTGAAACTGACTTTACAGAAGGCTTAGGAGCATTATGATAGCTTTGGGGTAGTTGTTGGGATAGTTATTCTTCTGGGGAAATCTTGACCTATCCAGCTGAGCAGCTTGACTGCCCACTCTTGCCTGGCAAGGCAAAAAATAAATGGTTGTCTTTAGCTTATCGGTATTACTGCAACACTGCCAGACCTGCAACAGAGTCACTGAGTCTGATTTCTTGTACAGCACAGGCCACTTCATTTTGCAAAGTTACTCCTGGACAAAGTTCAGGAGTAGTGCTTGCAAAAAGTCTTTTCCAGGGTGAAATTCAGCTGTGATCTGAGCACTTCAAGAGATGGAGATATTCTACAATTTTGTAGGTCATTTTCTTCAACATCTAAAGACATACATAGACGAAAAAAAAAAGTATGGCTAAATTTATAACCGCATTTTTTTTATGGTTTTGGTTTGCCAGCTATTGTTTGGTGTCACTTTTTTCCATTCTAGATTAAAGGAATATGTTAGCGGCTGATATATCCTCCATGTGAGGATAGTCAGACACCAAAATCAAACCACCACTAAATCTTCTTTTTGAGAAGCTAGGTATGTGGAGTTCTTTAGATGACTTGCTACAGGACAGTATTTCCTGATGAAAGGTCAGAGCTGCAGCCTGTGGACTTCCCCTTCTGATGACATCTCTCAAGGCATATGCTGGAAAATGTTTACTCAAGACCTCAAATTTCAGTCATTCCTTTCTGTTTCCTTCCCAAACATTCAGTATCATTTTCTGAAAGACACCCAAACTGACAGCAGTGACACAGCATGTGACTGTCACAGACACAGGGAACATCACCTCTCTCCTGCCTCACACCTGTTCTGGTTGCACCTTGTGCAATTGCTCTTGCTGGGTTTTTTACCAGATAAGCACACTTGGAGCTTAGGCTGAGCTTATCTGCTCTGGCAGTTTAGTCCTTCAGTAAAGTCCCCACTTTCCTATTGCCTTTTCTGTTACTCTGCTTACCTGCCTTCCTCCAGTCTATGGAACAAGTCTAAGAATTCTAAGGTCTCAGGAGATGCCTGGCACTCATTTATCAAGTAATTACATTCCAGATCAGTATGAAAAGTACTTAGTAATATCCAAGCTGTAGTGACTCAGTGATACCAGTGACTCAGCTGGCCTCACTACACTCTCTCATACCTTAGACTTGGTATTTCCTTGTTGTTAGTTACTTTCTGAAACAGGGAGTTCTCCAGTCATTTAGTATGTGCTTGTGTGGTGCTAAAGTAGATGAGGGTCTCATTGTGTCAGACCTTCTCTTAAGAAGAGATGAGGTAGTCTGGTCCCCAAGGAACTTGCAATAAGGTATACAAGAGTTTGGAAAGCACTTGGCTATGTTACCCAGAGAGATCAAGACCTTGATTTCCTGCGCAGACTCTGCTGTCTGCTACACTGAGAAGATGGCTCCTGCTATTTGTCCGACCCTTGACTGAAGTTGTCAAAGAGTAAGCAGTTTCACTGGGCAGTCTGCAATACTCGGAGCATTCCCAAACAGCACCAGAAATGCTGCCAGCTGTGGGTGGGGATCATGACAATGCAGGAGTCTGCAGAGCTCAAGACTGCCCAGGCACATTTAGTTGAGCCCAAGGTATCCCTGTGGACACCTATAGCGAGAGCAGCTCCCACTATTGAAGCAGGGCGCTGCTGTCCTGTGGCTCCCAGTGGTTTTGTGACTGGTTTCCCTGTGTGGTAGATCCTTGTTTTTCCATTGATGGTGGCTGAGGAAATGCCTCGATGCACACCATCTCTGCCTTTTACTAGTATCTCTAGTTAATCTTTTTCTTATTATTTTATTCTCCTTCACTTCCAAATCTCATGTTGAATGCCCTGGGATGTGTTGCCACTGGGCTTCCAGGGATGTATATCAGGCCTTTAATTACTTCTTTCATTCTTCACTTCTACAGCTTCTGAAAAAGCTGAATTGAAGGTTTTCAGAGCCTCTGGGGATATCTGTTTGCTCATTGCTCAACTAATTAAATTTTTCTTGCTCAGTTTTGACATTTTAGCCTGTAACTTCTTTTTTTTTTTTTTTTTTTCCTCAGAAACAAAGCAGAGGCAGATCGTCAGGAGAGATCTATTGAGTGGCACAGATCTATTAAGTTTACACTAGAGAGTCTTATCCCACGGCTGAATCCAAAACAATCTTTCTATCCTCCCAGTCTTCAAAGTTTCCTTTACCCACGAGGAAGTGAAATCAATGGAATTGCATCGGGATGTTCAGAAACACAGTGATTTTTAAGAACAAGGCTTGTCAAATCTTGGAAAAAAATTCTTGGTGATGTAGTAACTTATGAACTCTTGTGTCCTTTCAAGTGTTTGAATCAAAACCAGATACCTTGCATTAGATGTATCCTGTATCAGCCACATGTTGGTGAGTCGATTAAGGAAATTACTGTGGAAAAACCCATGGCCAGCTTTGAGCAGTTCAGAATAGACTATTATAAAATCCGATGTCTTAAAATCTCCGTTTAACTGTCAGTAGCAAGGATAGAGCCAGTCACAAGCAGAATTTTGAGTGAAAGGCATCTAGGGCAGGACATGTAATTTTTCCACTATATTAATAGAAACTCTAAAATAAAGGTGCTAATTGTGTATCAGCACTTCTACAGAGGTTTCAGTGTTACCTAAAGCCATGTCCTACCTAACCTGTGTTGTTGGGTAGTCTCTCTACTTTACAGACATTGAGCTGGATTCTCTCGTCTGTCTAGTCTCATTTTCTGCAAATAATTTCAGGACATTGTTGTTCACTTTTGTCATGTGTTCCTGTTATTGTTTTAGGCAAAGGAAAGAGTTGGCTGTCTAAGGGTTTTCTGACCTCTGTAAATACAAACATGGCTGAAGAGTGCTAGCTGCTGAAAAGGCCAAGAGGACAAAGACAAGTCAGAGTCAAGTTCATAAGTTGGCCAAGTTTAAAGATCCCATATGTGGGGTTTATGGAACCATGTTTTTCAGTTTTAAAAGATTTTTATTAAGTTTTCACAAAATAGAAATGAAAAGTCATAAACAAAGCCTGGGATCCTGGTCAGAGTTACCCTGAAATAAATCTGGAGTAACTGCCTTGGAGTAAGGCAATGACTCCGACTTTATGTTGTTAGGGCTAAAAAGAGAGCCTGACCCCATGAGTCTTTTCAAACGTGCAGTTATAAAGTATGCAATGTTCTCCTAATAATTTAGGCTAAGAAATTTACAGGCTGCCATTCACTAAGGATTGATTTTAACCAGTGATGTTTTGATTTAAATGCTCTTTTGGATTCAAGTGTCATAAGAATGGAATGTGTTCAGTGACCCACACAGACTTTCCTGTGCCTGTTATCAGCATCACAGCTAGTGGTCCCCAGGCACCAGGATTTTGTCCTCATGGCACCTCTGTCAAACAGGAAAGCATTATATTCTCAGGAGAAACTGAGGTACATAGCAATGAGAGACTTCCTCAGGGTCACAAGGGGCCACCTATTGTAGGGTGAGCATAAACCTCTTATCAACTTCATCACAGTCAGGATTTCACCTAGAATCCCCAAAGGCCTATGGGGACTCAGTGAAGTGTTAGGTTGGAGAAGAGTCATCAGGGCAGCTACTGTCAAGATGTCAGGCCAGGATTTTTCAGCTGGTGAAATCAAAGTTGGACTGAAAAACCTACATCCTTCTTGCCTTTCCACCTCTGTCTGTTACATTTTAGAAAGAATCAGCTGGGGCACGAAGAGACTTGGGCTTCTTGGACGTAAATATCTCCATTGCTTTTACAGACTGTCACATCCTGGGACTGACCCTTTTTGTCCTACCTGATATGTAATTAGTTAGCATTATTAGGTTTTGTTTCCCTCATTTCAAAATTGCATAAAGACTGTCTTCTCTGGAATCTTTGCAGTCTTTTCCTTGACACTGTGGGGAGGGGTATACAATATATCCCTGAGTGCGAGTCTCCCCACAGAGTTAAATTATACATAGGAACTGAACTCCTGGCCCTACTGCAATGAAGAGAAGACTTAGCAGCCCAGCAGGGATTTCACCCAGACACCAGCCCTTTCTTCTGTGTGCTCTGCTCTGCAGGATGCACTCTTTCCATTAGAGTCTCACTTCAGGACCCCACAAGGGCACTGTGAGAAAATCACTGTTGTCTCATATCAGATTTAGGGTCTGCAGTGCTCAAGCCACGAAAGCTCAACAGAGGCAGTCAAATCCACAGAAATCAAATGAGAATTTAAGTAAAGCCCCTGGTTAAATAAGTCATTCCCAAGTCCAATAAACATAACTGGAAATAAATTGCATCCATACATTTCACAATTTGATTTACATTAAAATGAAAACACGAGAAAGACCTGCCATTGACAAGTTCAAACAATGCAAAATTCTGCACAGTTTGTGTTTATTCAACTGTAATTTATAGCTCAAATATTCCATTGAGATATAAATAAATCAATAGTAGTACACTACTTGTGATTTATCTTGGAGCTGTTTAAAAAAAATGGATGGTTGTTTTTCTGTGCTGGTAGTGTGGGCCTATCGTAAAAACCATCACACATGCAACATTTTGCAGTTCAAGGCCTAAGCAAAATGCCTTCTGAAAAGCAGCCTCTTTTCACAGTTTAGACAGATTTGCTTCTGTTCAAACCTCAACATAGCCAAGTTTCTCATGTGCTTGGTATCTGAAATGAAGCTGTCGCTCAGGTCTAGGTTTAATCTCCAGATGGATTTCTGATAAATGACGTTCAATGATTGAAGCCCTTTAATACTAGCATTGTGCCAAGGAAGTCGGTTTGGAAGCAGCGGAGGAGCACGTTTGTGCACCACTTGACCACTGACAGGAGCAGTGATTCAGAGCTGGTAGCATTGTTATTGAATAAATATTATTAGATGCAGAGGAGAACGGAATTCTCCCCCAGTCCCTATGGCTCCTATGGCTCTTGGCAGTGTTTCTGAGGTGAGTCATTAGCAGCTGCTCAGGAGGGGAGTGAATGCTAAGCAACAGCATGCCATGGCTTCTAGCTAGGCTCCTCCACCCTTCCAGGAGTTCAAGGTTTTTTTTTCCCCGAGTATATGAGGTTATAAAAGAAAACTTTGTTCTGCAGATTGTGTGTTAGCTTTGGGCTTGGCTTAGGTGAGGAGACTCATTTCATCTGTGCCAGAATGGAGATTATTATAGTCATAGAAGAATTTAGGCTGGAAGAGACCTATGGTGGTGATCATGTAGTCTAACCCCTTGCTAAAGCAGGCGATTCTTGAAGATCTCTGGTTCGAGAGATTCCAGGACCTCTCTGGATTCTCCTCCAGGGCTTGTTCTCTGGGTTTCTCCTACAACAGGGACCACACAGAGATGGCTTTACATACCTACTTCAATCAGGAAAACTCCTAAAAGGGGTAAAGAATAAAAACAGTTTGTTCATGATAATGTGGCAAGATCTGGCTTTCCATGAGAGGGATCCGCTCTCCTGCCTCACAGCCTGGCGTAGATACTGTTCTATTTTTTTGCAGTGAGAAGCAAGAATTCACTGGAAGATCACTTCAGGCCCACCAGCAGTAGCAATAGCCAGCTTTATCAGGTCCAGACTGACTTGGAGCCCAGAATTCCCTTAGACCATTCCAGCTAAGAACAAGTCTTTGCTGAACTTAGCATTTTCCACCAGGGTCAAGACATTGGCCCTGATGTCCCCGATGGGTTTCCCGTACCCCTGGCCATCAGCTCTTGCTCCCAGAGCAACTTGACAGCAGGTCCCAGGGCAGGGCACCAAGGGTGCTGTTAATATATCATCCCACTCCATTTTATGCATCAAAACACTGCCTGCTATTTAGCTGGGTTAGCACCTTTCAGAAACCAAAGTCACATCTACATATCTTATGCTCCTCTGGGTACTTCATCTCTTTGTCCTCTGCATGGTTTCCAAATGCCTGGCATCTTTTTCCCAGGCAGTCCTTGGTATCTGCCCACAGTGCTCCTCTGCTCATGTTGTGGCCACAGCTTCTGCTATCACTTCTCCCTCCCCAAGAACCTGCCAACATAGGAATTGGGCAGGATTTCCTGCTGCCTTTCAACATATTCAAAGCTTTGAGGGTGTGAGGGAGATGGTTTCTTCTATGTGTTTGTCTCTGTGCCAGTCAAAACCCTGGGGATAGGGCTGGCTCTCAGCCTGCCTCCAGCATTCACACCTCTGTGCTGGGTCTGCACACTCCCCACAGCTGCTGCAGGCATAGTCTGTGTTTGCAAGAAAACAAGGTGACCCCCTATCCTGGATACATCATTTACTCCCTGATCAGGCACTGCTTTGCATTCATACATTCATGGACAGTGTTTGCTGCCTTTCTTCCCCTCCGTACAGTTTAGTGGCCTGCAAGGGTCAACTGAGCTTGTACCTGGATCTTTGCATTAAAAGGACGTTTCTCTAATGTACTGGAAAATGCATTCCTCCACCTCTGTCTCACACCCAGAGTGCGTGCTTAGCCTTTTATTTGGCTGTCACTGAAGCGGACAAAAGGATTCAAAAGTCTCCTAAAAACTTCTTCCCAGCCCCAGCAGCTCAGTCTGGTATTTCAGAGTTAGGCTGGGCTTTTTTTCCCTTATGCACTGCCATCAGTGACGGCAGTTTTGAAATCCATTTTCAGAGGGAGCTCTGCATATGGCACACAAGTCCAGGTGAAATAGCTTTTGCCTGTCTTTACTATGCCCTGCTTCTGGGGGGCAATTTGTCTGGATTTACAACTAGTCTATTAAAAGTTGCAACTTTCTCAGGGTTTTTTTTTTTGTGAACTGACAAAGGTAAATTTGTCTGTGATGCTGCTCTCTGTGACTTAACTCTGTTTTAGAAGCACTTCCTTGTTGATACCACCACACTGATGCTAAACTGAAGTTGTCTCCAGTGGATTTTGTTGAAATCATTCTTGGGTGTCCCTTCTGTAAAGGGGAATAGCTGTGAAGGGATGGAACCGTCCAGGCTCAGCAGTGTGTTGAATGCATCAGCAGACCCCCAGTGCTTTCTGTCCCATTCTTGTGGCAGCTCCTCCAAATCGCCAGTTATTCTCATTTCTCTTCCCCTGATTTCCTTGGATATTGTTGACATATTTCAGATTCCCCTTCAGTGTGGGAAAAGAGAACTTGGGTCCTTGCTCAAGTCAGTTTAATCCAGGCCCTGCAGGCAAGGAAGGTGCTTCCATCTGAGGTCACTGCATGGGATTGGTTAACCCAAAATGTCTTTTTTCTCTCCCTGCCCTGAACCATCACATAACTAACTATACTACAGTGGCATCACGGAAGTTTTAATTAACCAGTATTTTGTAAAGACCATTGATAGTTACAAAGGTCATTAGTAAACTCTGATTCTGGTCTCTTTTAATCAGAACTTGCTGCAAAGTTGAATATAGAATTTTTGCTTTAACTGGGCTTGTTTGCCTGATATCAGTTTACTCACAGATAGCAAGAGTTTGCCATTCACAAGGACGGTGCATTGCACCTTTGTCTCAGCAGGGTACTTAATCAGTTGCATAAACATTTAAGTATAAGCATAATTCTGAAGTTAATGGGACTTAAAGGTGTATGTTCTGTACTTTACAGAAATCCACATGTTCTTTGAAATCCAGAACCAGTCCTGTCAGGTATAACTCATTCATTTAACAGATTTGATTTATCTTTTGTTTCCATGTCTTTGTTTTCTTTGAAGAACTCATTTTATTTGGTCTTGCTCTTCTTGATGTATGGTATCCATGCATTTCCAGTGCTGCTTCACTGTGTGGGCATCATCCCTCTCCTCCCCTCCCCTTTTCACTTCTATTCCATCTCCAATCCTTTGTGATTCCAGCACTTCCCCCTGCAGTACACCTTCTGATCAAGGATTAGCAGCATCTACATTTTGTGCTATTAAGTTCAGTCACCTCAGACTCTCTTGGGTCCTAGAAGTTTTGATTAAATGCTGTTGTTGGAACAAAATGTTTATGATACTTTTCTGGAGTTCCCCTTCTAGAGTCTCTCCAACTGTTTAATTCCATCTGTGTTCAAATATTTAATGATATAATTAACTCTGAGCATTGCAGATAATTCCTACTCTGTCAAATTTCATCTGATTACTCTATGCCCATAAGCTTCACAGTGGCACTTCTGTGATGGGTGAGAGGCTATTTGCTGTGGTGCAGGAATGCAGCCACTTCTGTTGAGGAGCACAGCAGCTGCAAAAATTTATTTGGCACTCAGTCATTGGAAATACAGGATATAGATCTATCCAAACCATAATAGAGACTTTCAGGAGGCGGAATACAGACATTTAGCATCTTGAGTTACAATTTGGGTAGACCGTCATGTTCCTGCAGCACTCTTAAGATAAAGCCACAAGATCCTCAGTGCAAATAAGACATCTGCTTTATAAGTCCATGAGACAGGTGACTCTTCTGTAATACAACCCCCTGATGAAATATGGTGGAGCTTATGATCAGTGCTGAGGAAAAAGAGCTCTTGTTTTGTAGCTACATTTATGTTACTTGTCCATTAAAAATACAGATCCCAGCCCTGTTAATGGAAGCTGACATGATCACAGACGAAAGTAATATGCCTACAGGCAGGCCAAAAAATATTTATAGCCCATCATTAAGACGATTTAGGAAACTGTTATGTGTTCTGTGTATACATATTGTACTTAATTTTTCCTCCACAACAGATGCTTATCATGGATTTTCTCTGTCTGTTGCAACAAAAAAGGCAAGGAAAAAATCCCAATCTGACATTATTTATTATATGGCCATTGAAAAAGGATCATGAAAGTAAGTTGTAAAAGCTATTGGGCAACATTAAACTTGTGCTGCTGAGTTCACGGGCTATCTCAGGGGACTTGGTGAACTCCTGCACACTCTGAGAACTGGAATCCCTTGTGCCGTTCTTGGGCACCGTCTTTGTTTTTGCAGTTTACAAATTAGTAGGCTTGAGGGTAAGATAAATTATGAATGGGGGAAGATTTTAGACTAGCAAAGACTGTGGGTCTTTGTGGTGAACTTCAGGATCATTGTTTCTTCTGTCATGGCTAAGATCTTTTGAATAACAGAAGCCTGAGATGGGGAGCCAGAGGTAGAATTGCCACCAGAATGGTTGTGTAAATAGAACTATGTGAACTCAAACAGTTGGGCTTTTTCACTGGCAACTGTAGGCTTGGGGTGACTGAAATGTATAAATTGGTGTCAGATTTACAAAATCGTTTTGCCCAAGTCTCTCCCTTCGTTAAAAAAATGAAAACATCTCCTTTTGACTTTTTCTGAGCCAAGTATATTAATTCCTTCATTATAAATGTTGTGTGTAAATATTTAATTTAGTTTGATTTAAAACAAATACTTAAAAATATACAAAGAATGAAACAAAAGTTGTTTTGCAGTCAATCCCAACATGTTTTCTTTATTTTACATTTTAATCTCATTAAAAAAAATAAAATGAAAATATTTTTCATCAGGTGAGTGCACATCATGGTAAAAAAATGTACTTAATTATTTACTGGAACAGCAAGTGAACTAAAAATCTGTTATTCGCTGATTTTGTGTACAAAGTGGTCTCAGAATTAGTTCAAAGGCCACAGCAAAGACGTACATGTCCAATTGTACATAGCGTCTTTCTTATCTTACGGAACAGAACAATTCTGCCCTCAAGGCAAGAGGCAAAGGGGAATTTGGGTCCAGTTTTCAAAGCATTTATCATTGATGGTTAGACTGGGACAGATAATTGGGAGCTGAAAATCAGGCCAGCGGGAAAAGTGTTCATTGCATTAACAAAGGTATAAATCAGAGTGGGCCAAAGCGTGTGTGTGAAATCACTGAATTGTCATGGGGTTAAAGCTTTTAATTCTGTTTCATTAAAGACATTAGTAAGAAAAGAAGATGATTCTTCTGAGGTCGCAATCTCTGATGTTGCTAGCAATTGCACAGGAGAAATGGTCCCATGCAGTTCCCAGGGCTGCAAAGGAGCACTGACAGAAAGCTTACTTAATCTTGCTTTTTAAGTCTCTGCAAAAAGAAATTTACAATCAGATGAAGTGGAGGAATCAGAGTTGCACTTTGAAGTGCTCTGAGGAGGGATGCTGTCATCAGAAATGATGTGTTGTAGAATAAAATCTTTCTTTTCAAATCCAACCAAAGAGCAACCTATTGGGTGAAAATGAAGCCTGGCCTTAGCAAAGGAACAAATCCTATCGGGGACCACTGGTTTGTGGTGTTGGTGGGGTACCCAGTCAGTGCGATACTGTCCTCACTCTTTAACTGGATTCTCTACAGAATTAGTTAGGTTTCTATATATGGCTGTGGGGTTTTATCATACACATTCTCTTAAGAACCAGATAAATAGTCTGTGATTTACAGACACCATAGGTAGCCCATGCTGTGAGGATGGCAAAGACTGCATTGCTTACCATCAGTATGCACCACTGGTAACGAGTGTCATGGAGATCTTGGCTGGGGATCTACATGGAGAGAGTTTTACTTTGTATCTAAAATGGTGATCTGAGCCTTCTAGAGAGATATGAGCAATATAGCACATCCTCTGCAAATTCAGCACTGTTTCTGCAGGCAAAGTTGTTTGGTTTTGTTTTTTTTTCCCGAGGATTTACAAGTAAATCTCCGAATAGTTTATAATATGAAAGTAATTAAAAACTGGGTCCATTAACTCTGTAGTACCTACAAATCTTCTTTTTCACCAAACTCTCAAAACTTCAGATTCATGGAAACTTGTTCACAAGACATATTTGGAAACATCCAATTGTGATTATACTCAACTGCAGCCATATCCATTTGTTGTGAGTTGAAGGGCTAGGGGAACGGTAATGTTGGTAGCTCAGGTGAGAGTAGCCATTGTGCCTCCAGGGAGAAATTCAGAGCTCAGCAGCTGTCTGTTCCTGGCTGCTTTGCTTACACTCAGGTCACCAGCATTAATGCCTTGCTTGCAGCAGCCACTGGTGCTAAGTGGTCTGACTGGACGTGACTGTATGCTGTTGTCACCATCATATAAACATGCTGGGAAACTGAGGCAGCTGCAGTCCTTCAGTCAGTGTTTTATAGTGCAGTGGGTTTGGCCAGTGAAAATAGTTGCCCCCAGAAAGGTTAGGGCAGCAATTTGCCACACAGCCTCATCAGGCTTCCCTTGAGCTGCTGGTATGCAGCAACACTCTTGCTCTAATCTGTCTATGGAGGTGTGTTCAGTACCAAATAATTCCTCACTTGCTGATTTTTTGCCTCTTCTGCAATAGCCAATAGCTCCCTGGAACTATTCCAGAAAGCATCTTTCTAGGCACTCACAAAGGCTGGCTGTTGTAATGTACGGCATTCAGTTACTGGATATTATCAGGAAGCTGGAAGTACCCAAAAGATTTCTTAGGGCAGTGTGATCCTGTAAATGACACCAGTTGAACCATCACTGTGATCAGGACCATGACCAACAGTGCTGAAAGCAAGAGTCTGCCTTGTTTGAGAGCAAAGAAGCAGCTTAATGCTTAGGAGCTCTTTCAGCTTCTTCTGGATTTAACCACTAGAGGGAATGGTGACAAAGTTTATGTGTTTTGTTTAAAGTCAGACTATTCCGTGTATCTGGCATGACTCTGCCAGCCCTCTGTTGCTGCAAGGTGCTCTATCCCTGGGAGCAGTAATCCTCACCCACACCAGGATGGACTGACTTCTGAAGCTGGTGTAACACTCTTCCCTGTGCACCCAGTTTTGTTTTGAATGTGAGAAGATATTAGCAAATAAAATCTTATCCACAGTGCTGGAGCATTTTTGTTAGTGAAGGTCAGGTGTCTTCCAAGATTTTCTGTCCTTGCATTCTCTGTCTTACTGAATTTCTCTTGCTGTTTAAGAAGGTCTCAGTCATCCAGACAGAGCAGCGAATCACCATCATGGTGCAGAACAACAGGGGAGGTATGAAGCAGAGGGATGAGGGGAGGTAGTGGGGGACCAGCTGGTTGGAAGCACATCTGTTTCACCAGTAACAAGCCCTGATTTCTGTTATCCTGGATCTCCCGATATTTACAAGAATGAATATTTGGTGGAGAGATGTGTTGTATTTACAGAAGAGTGAATGTACAGCCACAGTAACACAGAGCAGCCCTAAATGTCATAAACATACGAATAATCAAGTCTCAACACTGAGTGCATATCTAGATCCATGCTAATGGAGTAACAGACAGCTTTTTACTGTATGCTTTCAATATCTGATAAAATGATTCATATGTTTTTGTCTCATAATACCTTCCAAAGCAAACTTCTTAAACACTGCAATATAGGTGCTATTTGAAACTCTAACTGGCCTAATAAGACAATAACAAGAATGCATAAACCATATGCTAGGAAATAATGATACTGTAGCAACATAAAACATATAATTACTTATGTTACTCAAACATGCTGCCACAAATGGCTTTTCAATTTCCTGGGTCACAAAAGAAGCATTTTCTGCATAACACTGTGACCAAAGATATTGATAAATACAATAAAAACTAATTGCTCGTTCCTCTTCCAACCTAAATCATTAGTTATAATTCTGTTATCCTTTTCTGCCTGTTTCTACTTAACTCTGTAGCCACAGAACTCCTGGAAAACACTCAAAAAGTGGTTGTCTCTCTGGCAAAAGTGTGACATGTTTTTTTTATATTTTAAAATGTAGTGTTTTGGTTTTCTGGCAGGTAATGTCTCTGGAAAGACATCTGCAGTAAAGAAAAGGCTTTTTAGGTTTTGTTGGAAGTTTGCAATGTCAGCTTATATGTACAGTCTTTGAGCCTTGTAATTGTTCCTACTCATCTGAAGGAAGGGGCTTGAAAGGAAACTTGATTGCTGCTCGATGATAAAAATTGCCCTCACATTGCAGGGTTCCTCCTAATTGCATGGAGGACCTGTCTCAATTTCTCGTTCTCTTTTGGGTTCTTATGTCCAAACGGTCCTTGCTGGGCAAGAAGGAGCAAGGGCCAGTGCGGTGCAAGGTTGACAGGCCTGTCCACCCTCATGTGTTTCTTGTGGTGTGCCTGACACTGTGCAGAGCTCTGCTTCCTGTCTGGTTAAGTGGTATCACGTCTGTCGTTAAAACCCCCTGAACCCTTAGTGTCCCTTGTGATTGCAGGGAGGAGTTTGAATGCTTGAATACAAAACCCACAGATGTCTTCATGGTTCAAGGAAGAGAGACAGCTCAGACAGACATGTCATTTTCTCACCTCATGTTTTTAAGGCCAGTTTTATCCCCATTATCCTGGTAGGGTTTGGGGCAAAACTTTGAAACAGGAGTTTTGCCTGAGATGCTGTGAGCTTGGTGTTTTATTTGTTCTTTCGATACTTCAGATTCATCATTCCTGTATTTCCTCAAATAAATGCCAGTTACTTCACCCCATGATATTAGTTTTACAGGTCCACTCAGTGGGAGAAAAATGTTGCCTCAAGAGGACACAGAGTATGTAACCTCCCCAGCATTTGCTATATGGGTTCAAGGTTGTGGGGCTGCTAATTTTAAAAGGAATAGCTAATAACTGAAGCCAACTCCTGCTGCCAGCAGCACCTTCTAAAATAATTGTGTGCTTATTATTAGAGAGTGTTTGGACCAGGGAACACCTACAGACATCATTAAGTTCAGGCCCCACTTGCTGGGGGATACCTGGGGACTGTGAATAGCAGCCCCATGGGGCTGCAGATCTGAAAAGCAGGACTAAAGGGCGAGAAAAATGGGGAGCATGGTAGGGTGGGGAAGTAAATGAAATAGGAAGTTTCAGAGTGGCTGGACTGACTTCCAGAATAATACTGAAACTGATAAGTTGTTTGGAAGAAAAACGGTAAGATGGGATTTTAAAACACCAGACACTTTCCCCTGGATAGCTGCAAACCAAAGGGTTTGCCTTTTCATTTTGAAATAACATTTTTCATTTAGAAATAGGCACAGTAAAAAGCTGTATTTACAAGAGTTAAAGAACATGAAAACAAAAGGAAATCCTGGATTTTGGATTCAGTTTTGCACAGTTTAGCTATGGACATCTCCATCCAGGAGGAGCATCAGTAGCAAGCCAGAGTGCCCAGCATGCTCCATGCCTAATATCATCTCTCTAAAACCTAAACATTTTGTGTGTGCTAGTCTTTCTCAGGTCCTTCTACAGCCACTAAGAAGAGCAAAGCTTCTCCAGAGCACATTTCCTCTTCCCTGTGCCTGACTTCTGTGTAAGACAAAGCCACATGTCCTTATGGCCTGTAGAGTGAAGTTCTGTGCCCTGCTACCAGCATAGGTCTTGGTGAGGCTGCAGCTGCACATTGCCTTGCTCCATGGGTGTAAACCTGGTGAGATGGCTGAAGGCAGGAGATGACTGGAGGGGAAAAAAAATAAGGGAAAGCGAAGTGTTGGGCTGATGGAGTTTCCTTTTACCCCTGGTGTTCTTGGGCTTTTGGAGAACTGACTGAAGCTGGGTTTGCTGGTCCAGCTTGGAGGCTTTGAGGTGTCACTGAGGACAGCAGATCAGGCAGGTGAGCCCAGGGCTGCCCCTGGGAAGGATCTGAGGCATAGGCTGGGAAGGCTACAAGAATTGGAAGGGGATGTGAGCTGTGAAAGGAACACTAAGTATGAAACGTTGAGTTTTTACTTCTAGTGTTCATTGCTCAATTTGCAATTCTTTCTGAGGGTGAAAGCAGCAGTAGAATTAAACATACTTAGATCACTGAGCACATTTTAGTCACAAAAAAATTAAAGCTTTTCACCAAGCAGACCGCAATGGACAGATAGGGGCTCCTCTTCCCAAGAAGGATCTCAGGGGCATTGCAGAAGAGCTTTGACCACACAGTGAGGGAACTTCCACCATCACATACACCCTCAGCACCAGCCATTCATCTTCTGACTTCTGTACAACCAGGCTGAAAGAATTGTGCTGAGGACAGGCTGGAGTGTGAAGCCTTGACTCCTTCCCTGATCCCACAGCTGAATAATTCAGGTTATTCAGCTTCATTGAGGAGCCTGAGAAGGAGGAACTGCAGCCTGGCTATTCCCCTTTTCAGCCTGGTAGTCCTGGGCTGTGTTTTGAAGGGGCTTAGGGGAAAAGCTCCCCCAAGTACCTACCCCTTGCTTTACTGATAGTCTTTGCTGAAGTGGAGATTTTCTTCCTTCCAGTGCAAGAGGAAACCACTATAGAGACACATGAGGTCTATAACCTTGTAATAATAATTAACTAATAAAACCTCTTCTCCTAAATTTGCTATTCCACATAGTCATGACCAAGCAGTGACTTGTTCAGGAAGCTGAGCAACACACATTCTCTAGAACTGTTTCCATGAAGATTTTAATCTGCGTAATCTAAGGAGCTTTCTTACAATAAACTATTGAATTCAACTCATCTGGTCCTATTCTTGTGTTTAGAGTGATTCTTCCTTCATATGTGCCTGGGGTGTTATGCTGGTCTCACTAGACACCCTGTTTGTTGTTTTGTGTCACGAGTCCATCCTCAGCAGGACTTGTTCTCCTAAGCTTTTCCTCCCAGTGCTTCCACCCACTGCAGGGACTGGTCATGTTTTTCAGCACTACCAAGATACATCTTTCAGTTAAAACCCAACTTGGACAGACGGGATTCTTGTTTGGACTGGAAGCCTGACAGACAGACCTTGCTTGCCCTGTTGGGGTGAGGTTTCACTGCCTCCAGCTCAGACAGATTTTAAGACATTTGACTGTTTGCTCTTTGACCCTCTAGCATGGAGCTGGAGTTACGGCTTTTGCTGGAGGCAGGCAGGCCACGACAAAAAACAAAGCATACAATATGAGAGCAGGTATCCTAGCATGGTCAGATGGGAAGGATGGTCAGGAACCCCTTCAGCTGTATCTCCGGGAGGATGAATTCTTTCTGGTCTGAATAAGACAAATAAGCTTCTGGCCTGCATATTTTGAAGTTATTTTATGCAACAACATATGAATCTTTATCCAGAGACTCAATGTGCCATCTTCCCCACTCAGTGGTTTGCAGAGGTTCACTTCCGACCTGAAGGGAGATCATATAGTGTCAGCACAGTCTGATGATCAGGGGTGCTGAGAAACTCTCCTAAATTATGCCAGAACTGTGAAGCTTAATGCCTTTGTGTCAGCTCTTTTCTCTTGATAGGGAGTGATCAGCATCAGTGTTGCTTTGTACAAGGAAAGTATCTGAGACAGGGTTGGGCAAGGAGATTGATGTATTGGTGTGGGAAGGAGACGAAGCCTGGAACGGTCTGGGGATGCACATGTTGCTCCATCATGCAGGAGATCAGGGGTTCCTGGCTGACAGTGAGCCCCACATCTTCATTCCCTGGTGAGCACAAAAATATGGTCTCAGCTACCAGAAAGGCACAGGGGGTGGGAGAGAAAAGTTAGACAACCTCCTCACATGGAATCCTGCCACTCGATAGCATAGAGAAGTAGGCATGGGTTTTAGCTCTGATTTAACATCAAGACGCATGCAGGGAAGATCTCTACAACCACAGAGACACAGAAAGATATGCAGTTCTCTGCTCTACGACTCCGAATGTATGTCATCACTTCCAAAATTGAAAGCCAGAAAGTTAAAAACCAGAAAGACCAAAGGTTTGAATGAAATAAGGCATTCCATTCAGATTTAGTCAATTTTGAAGGACTTTTTATTAAAAAAAAAAAAAAAAAGACTATTTCATAACAGTCATTTTTCATTCAAAAGCAGTGTTTGACTTTTGCAAGAACAGAATTAATTTCCCATGACAGCAGTAGTTTGGCAGTTTGCAGACAAGTTTGTGAAACATAATGGTGTTGTTGAATCTTCTTTTTTTTTTTGCTTTAAAAGGCAAAGTTCTAAACTTCCAAATCTTTTAAAGTTAAAAATGTAAAAAATTAGGTGAAAAAGTCCTCCTTTTTTCTCTTTTCTGTCAAACAAACAGACTGTGTTTTCAGAAAGCATGCCAGATCAGAGTCTTCACAGTGTATCAGCTACTTTGGTCTAGTGTGAAGTCCTAACTGTGAAAGCAATAAATTCGCAAAGCAAAATTATCCTTCCTGAGACTGAAAGAACTTTACTGCTGGAAAACACAGTCACACACTGGTTTTCTTTCATACCACCATGATAAAGTCCTCAAGACAATGAGGTATTTATTCCAGGTTTCCTTGGTTTAAGAAAACTTTGAATGCACAGACCTTGTACAGAGTGAAACGCTGTTTATATTAGGCAGAGGCAATAACGGACTTATATAAGGTATGCGCCAAATGCCCCAAATAGGAATGATCTTTAGTGCTCTGAGTCCCTGAGAGAGAACAGGGCTTGAGTCACTGAACCCTGATATTGAAAGCAATAGCCTGTCTATGGAAACATCAGGCCAGTCACCAAGTGGCATGTTGCAGGCTTGAGGTAATGCTCCGCGTCCCCATTGTCCTGGCATACTGGTGCTGCACTTCACTGGTTTGGAGCTTTTGTTTTGCACAGGAAGATGACTGCATGGCTGTCCTTGCTCCGTGGCTCCTGAAGTTTAAAAAAAGCCTTCCCTTCGTGAATCACAATATGTGCTCACCAGCCAATTATATTTGGCTTTCAAACTGTTTACTCCATAGCTGATATATTCTTCCCCACATTTCTACCTCCACCCTCCTTTTTGTTCTTTTTAAGGAATAGCCGGGGGAAACCAGGACAGCATTCCCCAAATTTGGCCGTATAAATGAAATAAGCTGTTTTGTTTTGTTTTGTTTTTTTCCCAGCAGGTCCTGTTTTGTGCTGGGTTGTCTGTTAGCACTAAACTCCAATGCTGCTGAGGCTTAGCTAGGATGGTGCCAAGTGCAATGACAGCTTGCTCTCAGGGCAAATCTCTGGGTGCAGTTGTAACATTGATAGGAGCATTTTGAGAGGAAGGTGATGAGGGTGCAGTGAGTTTCAGTGGTTAGAACAAGCAGTTTGTGTCTGGAGCAGCACAGACTGATCTCTTAAGGAGTCATAAAACAGAGAAGTAAAAGACAAAACCTTGGATGGTGAAGCAAAGTGTTTCTGCAGTGACTTTGTGTAAAACATACTTTTTCAATTATAAAAATACGATGGCATGAAATTCTTAAGGGCATTTAAAAAATAGAAAGGTGTTTTGAACCAAAAGTCCCAAATGGTTTGTTTAGAAATGAATTAATTGGAGCGATAATTTTTATTCTAAATGTCTTTTGTAGTACTTTTTCTAAATGACTGTGGCAACAGAATAAACATGAGTTTGCAAAGCATTTTGTGGACTCCAAACCTGTGTTTTTCTCTAAAAAGAGAACCAAATCTATTTTATGGAATTCTTCATACAAGCTCTGCCTTGCATGAGGAATGGCAAAAATTTCATCACAGCCTTCTCTTGGATGGCTCCAGACTGACAGCTTTCTCAGCCATTTCAAGTCACTGAATCTTTGCCCTTGCTCTGCAAAATGTTGGTGCTGTCTCCTGGAAGTAGTGAGAGTTTTTTCTGTGTCTGTTGACGCTGTTCTGAGTCTGTTGGTCCCCTGTGACTCCCTCGCCATCCACTGCCCCCTGCCCAACTTGTGGCATGTTGCCTTGATACACAGGGAAACATATGAATACTGACTTCTTCTGGTCAAGGTCACAACTGTGGTTTTTCAGCAACAGGATGTACCTGGCCAGCCCCACCCTGTGGTTACAAAAGGAGTCAGGGTGTCCTTGGCCCTGCAAGGATGTATTTCCAGGAATGGCCAGGCTGGGTGGAGGATGCTGGAGGTAGCAAAGGATGCTTTAACCCATTAGCAATGTGGGTTGTAGGATTCAACCTGCACAGCCCTGCAGCAACAGCAGCTGGTCCAGAGCTGTCCCAGATAGACCAGAGAACCACTCCTCTGAATGATGTCAAGACTGCAGGAGCAGCATCTCCGCTAATGTATTTGCTGGGCGGCTTTGCAGTGGAAAATATTTCAGAAAATGGAAATGTGTGATCAAGAAAAAAGCAAGGAGGGAAGGAGGAGGAGAAGGTCAGATGGGAGTTCAGGGAGGGTCTAGTTGCCACTTTAAGAGTATGATTTCAAATGGAAAGTACTCCTGTGCTGGGCCAGGATTCTTCCTCAGAGACTAATATAGAAGTACCGTCCTTTCCAAAGGTACTTCTTCATGGGGGCTTTGCCTAGAGAGGAGTGGGCTACAGGGCTGGGCTGGCCCTGTTGCAGACCCTTTGGGTACCACCACACCTCAGGCATTTGGGCATCGCTGCCAGGGCTTCAAGGTGAAAATCATCCAAACAGCACTTCTGCTGTAAAATAGGATGTTTGCAGGGTCTGAAGGTCGTCTCTTTCACATGGGGGAGCTGCAGCTTGGATTGTACAGCCACTTCCTTGGTGGGGTCCTGCAAGATATCACTTAGTAGTAAGGAGATCGATCCTTTACAGCTCTGGATGAGAGTTAGGGATAGGTCGGGGTTTGCCTGTGAGTCTTGGCAGATTCTGTGGAGGCTGTGCTCATTCTGAGCTGAGTGCTAACACTGCTGGAATGGGGGCAACATCTCCTCTTGTCTTTTAATGGGGTCCAGATCTCGGTTTCCTGTGGTATTTGGAGCACGTTTGTTTCTAAGGTTGGCTTGCTCTGTTTTAAGCTAGGATGCTAGTTGATCACTAACTAAATGTGCCTGGAGAGACAGAAGAGCTGAAGCACTCGAGTTTCTGGGTGGTAAAGTCTTTACTTGGATCTGGCCTTCCAGCTCCTCAGATGGACAGTTTGGACAAATCAGGGAATCATGACATCACTACTTGCTATAATTTTTTTCCAGTGACAGAAATTTTTGGCCTCCCCTTAAGAAAATGAGGGGAGAGTGAGGCTTGTTATTATTTTTCATAGATATTTTGGCCATTTTTCCTCCCTTTCCAGAGATAATTTTGAATTGTCCCAAAAAGCTATCAGGCTGCATCCCAGATGGTTCCTTCTTCTGATGTCACCTAGAGTGACACCTAGAGCTGGTCCCCTAGGGACCTTTCTGTTGGCTTTATTCTCTATGACTTCCCACCAGGGCAGTGCCAGCTGTGCTGCCCCACAGCTGCCTCCCTGCTGGAGTGACACAAAGATGATCAGCTCCATTTCCCAGGAGGCACTGGAGCACCAGACCATACTCAAATGATCTTTTCTGCAGGAAAATAAAAAAAATCTGAAGGGAAAACTTTCCATTCATTTGGATATTTATTTGCTTTTGACCGAAAGACAAACTTTTCTAAGGAAAGTAAACAGTTTTCATCATAACTTTCTATTAATTTCAAACCATATTTTCAGTAAAAAACAGTGTCAACAGTTTTGTGTCTGTCCTGCTTTAGGCCTATCAAAGGAGGAGACTGCAAAAACCTATATACTACTTTCTGGTGGGAAAATCTGTGAAAAATGTAGTAGCTGTCAAGTTTTGGTGATTATTCCCAACCCTCCCTGAAATGACACTGGACCTGAAATGTCTTTAAGTTTGTTGGCCCAGCAGCCCAGTTTGCTATTTATCTAAAAAGACTCTCTCAGCCTTCCAGTAATCTGATAATTAACCACTCATAAATGGTGGGCTAAATCCTGGGTTGGGGAGTTGAGCGCTTAATCCCACCACTGTCTGGGACAACCCCCAGGGACCGCAGCTGCTCTGGCACCACATGTGCTGGTCCCATATGGCAGTGGGTGTTTGCCTTTATGAGGAGCAGGGAGGACACAGCTTTACAGTAAATCCAACCCTTACTGCTCTAAAAGCTGCTTGGTTTTATCAGTGAGTATACAGATGGGAGATGCATTTGCCCAGTTGAGGCAAAGTCTTATTTTTTTCCTGGTGACAAGCATCTAGATCACTTCAGGACGTGCCAGACATCCCAATGCTGGCTGGCATCACCAGTTCCCAAGGCTTGGCTCCACCTGGACACCCAAAGCCTGAGCTTGGGATCTCCCCTTGCAAATCTGGACAATAGCCAGCCTTGATGGTCTGAGTGGTGCCAGACCTGGAGCCTCTGCTTACATCCCTTTGGGAGCTCTCCCAATAAAACCCTTACTCACTCGGGAGTTTAAAACCACTTGTCGAATTACCTTTGTCTGCAGCTGAGACCGGGGTTCCTGCATTTGTGCTAACCTTGTTCCTGTCTCCTGCCTGTCCCTTAGCTGCCTGTCTCTGCTGATTTCCTTCTCTTCCGGAGGGCTGGGCATGAGAGCGTGCACGCCGCGGCTGCCTCGTCCCCTTGTGCCCTCCCAGGCTGGAGATGTGCCGAGGGGCTGCTCTGTGCCACCACCCTGCACAAGTCCTGCCAGGCTTGGTGTGACAGAGACCCCCACAGAGCCTGCTGATTTGTATGTAGGGGACAGAAGAATAGATGGTCCAAGCCCATCTTAACAATAGGCTTTGTTCTGTGCCTGGTCTCCTTCGAGAGCTGCTCTCTCAATGGAGCAAGCCTGGTCTTGTCCAACTTCATTTAGGACATGGCAGGCTTGGGTCTCTTCCAGGTACAGTGTGACACACTTGTTGACCCTTTTTCTTGCTTAAAGTGGTTTTGAAGAATATTGAATGTTTTGCTCCTGCTCTGTCCCCTGACTGGCAGTGCCATCCACATGCACACAAGCCAACATGAAAGCTATTGTGGTGGAAAGCTGGAAGCTGTGGGGATTTGTATGCAGAGGGGCTGCATGTGCATCTCAGTGGGGGGGTGAGGGGAGGGTTGTGTGACACAAGCTGACCTTGCAGCATTGGCTTTGCCTGTTGTTTGCTTCAGATGAGCTGCTTTCCAGTGTTGTCTGTAACCACTGAAGGTGATGTTTCCATCTGGGTGTAGTCCCTTCTCTTCTCCCCTTTTCCCCTCAAGCTCTCCATTTTAAATCTACAGAGATAGAGAGGCTCAAAATCTCTGGAAAGTAGGTCTTCAAAGCTCCCTCCTATGGGGGAATAGCAAATCTGTGCCCTTTGCTGAAGCCCTGTTTCCACAGCTCCTTCTCCACAGAAGCTGCAGCACAGCTTGTGAAATGATGTGGGCAGCCTGCCCAGTTGGCATCCAGCACTCTGCCAACAACTGTACTTAGCAGAAGGGTCAGAATTTTATGGTAGCATGTATAAGTGGGATACCCAGGAAGTGCACTCAGCAGCAGGGTCACAATTTTATGGTGTCATGTACAAGTGGGATTCCCTGAGCAGATTTAAAGTCATCGTTTCAGTCATGGCTTCATGATCTGGGACAAATTTTAGCCTAAATTGTCTGCCATGCTCTGCTTCACCAAATGCTCATTCCCTTTGGCTGGGATATTTTCAGGGCTGCTTGGTATTAAATGTATTTCAATTCACTTCAGCAAGTGAAGTAATGTCAGTACGGTCTTTACCCCATAATGAGTTTTGTTCTGCTTTTTAATTCCTGTGACTGTTCTAAGTATATATAAAGTGTGTGTATATGTGCGGGTGGATCTGTATTGGGCAGTTGGGGAAAAAAGGGGCTTTTACAGTCAGGAAAGCTCCCAGGCACTGAATAGTACCTGAAGACTGCACGGTAGTCATGGGAAGTCAATTTTAAATTACAAGTTATCTGCCCATTTTTTATTAGGAAAAACATGACATAACAGAGATATACCAATGATTTATTTGCCCAGTCAAAAGTTCTTTGATTTTGGAAAGCAAATGCAGAGTATGCAGTGAAACTCACTGAATCACACAATTAGCGGCCATTCACAGGATGAAGTGTGCCTGTGAGAAGCATTCATTAAGTTTTCTGTAATCATGATCTGATTGGAAGCAGGTCAGGCAAACAGAAAGGGCTAATTTTGGGTAAAGAAATAATTTTCTGTGAGTAATTAGGATATGTATTCATGGGTAAAGCATTTTGCAAATGTTAGCTGCTGTGTAAACATGCTCATAATTGTTATTAATAGAAGAAGGAAATATTTTGACAGACAGCAGTCAAGATGAACGTTTCCACGCCATAGTGTTTTCTATGAAAGGATATGAATATGGAAGGACTATGTATACATACATACAGAGAAGGCAGATGGTGTTTTAGCCATCTGAAGTGGTATCAATAAGGCTGCAGTTTTCTTTGTCCCATGTACCTGTGCAGTCCCAGCAGGACTACAGCACGCAAAGTCTTGCTCACACTTTTCTGTGGCTGCAAAGAGGAGCTAGGCAAAAGGCTCTTTGAATGGTCACAGCTGGATAGCCTGCAGCTGGCTTGGACCAGCAGCTCTCTCCTGTCCCCTTGGAGCTGCCTCTGTTCTGTCTAGTCTCATTGCCTTCAGTCTGGATACTGACTGCTGGATTGTCACCCCCTTGCCTGCTCCTGCAGGAAGGGGAGAGGGTTTTGGTGTTTGCCAGCACTGACATTTTGAGGAAAGCATGTGCTTTCTTAGAATGTGTTCTATTTTTGGTCAGAAAACTGGAAGCCCTCAAAATGCCTGCCCCAAACTGTTCCACTCTGGATCTGAGAGGAGTTTCTTTTTCCTTTCCTTTTCTTTTCCTTGTGATGTGAGAGTGGGGAGGATTCAGTAACTTTCTTTTGTCTTCCACAGGCTCTTGAGTTACTTTTGTAATTCTTTAGTGCAAAATTAATTTTTCCTCCACAAGAAGGATTTTTTTTTCCTAACACCCTAAGTCCTAAACATATAGAGAGCTACTTTTGGAAGATGTGCTGCTAAAGCAGAAGGAAGGATGGAAACTACAAAGAAATGTCTGCCCAACTGTATCGTATTAAATCCAAAGAGCTTGCATGCAGTTCTCCTACTAAACTGTATGAGAGCTGTAATGTTCATTTTACCAGGATGGGCCCAGGATTTTCTTCTCGGTCTGATTTCCCTCTGCTGGCAGCACAGAGGAGAGCGGGTTCATGTCTTGGGCATGGCTGCAGGTCTCTCCACTACTGGTATTGGGGAGCACGGGTGGAGGAAATGCCTCACTGCCCCTCTTCATCACAAGAAGGGAAGACAGTGTGTCTCACATCCCCAGTCAGACACAAAGAACTCACAAGGAAAAAAAAAATGCACAGAAATATCTCTGAGATGTTTTGAGGACTTGAACTGCACAGCGTTAAAAGATTTCCAGACATGTTTCCATTTTCAAAAGCTGATAAATGAGTTTGAAATGCTACCTTTTGTAAGCACAGTTGTAAAAAATCTCATGGTTTCAAATAAGGAAGAATTTCCCTTATTTGATTTGAAAAGTCTTTCAAATCTTGAAGTTGGGGGAAGGAGGGAAATTTTTCATTCCCTTGTTTTCCATCTCCTTCTCCCATCCTTCTCCTTTTCCTCTCTTTTTCTTTCCCTTTTACTCTCCCTCCTCCTTCTCTTTCCCTTTCCCCTTTTTTCTCTCCTCTTCCTCTTTAAGTTCTTCCTTTTTTTTCTGTTTCCTTTTTCCTTCTTTTATTACAGAAACAGTATGCCTAAATCACCAAAGATTTCTAAAATGCTTCTCTAAGCTAAAACTTTCTCTCTACTGGAACAAGGTGCCCATTGCTGGAGATGGGCTGTGTGCTGCAAGGTGGTGGGAGAAGGGTGGGCACAGGAGTAAGTGATGGCAAATTTATGAGATCCCACCTTATAAATTTTTGTGAAAGGCAATAAAAGCAATTTTAAGGGTGTATCTGTATGTCTATACATCAATGTGTGATAGAACTGCAAAAGCCCTGTTTTCTCTGTTAGCACAAGAGTCCTCTGAACCACAGAGCTGATGGAAATGCACTGAGGTCACAACTACTTTAGAGAGATTTTTAATGGTCATATAAGCCAACTGTGACACTCCTCCTAGGACTCCAAGGAAGGAGCTGCCTTATCACTCCACTGTGGTGACCTGTTGATAAAGTCCAGCTGCCGTGAAATAAAAGCTACAAAACATTTGTATATCTAAAATGAAAAATTCCCCAGACCTTGATGAAACAGGGTGGCCAGTAGGAGTCTGGCTCAGATGGGAAGTTCATCATTCTGCTTCAGCTGATGAGAAAGAGTCTTTTTAAATAACAGTATGGATGCTTTGGGGGCTGGACAGAACTCTGCCAGAGTTAGCCACCTAAATACTAGTCTGCTTTAGCTCAACACCTTGGTGGTCTCAATAGCCAAGTGGTACAACATACCCAGCATGCCATTCATTGGAGGTGGGATGAAAAGTCCCCTAGGAGTGCTTGTTGCCTTCCAGTTTTAGATGACCAGGATCAAGTGCTGAACTTCCACACTTCTGGATTGTAAGTAGCTCAGAGTGATTGAGCTGCCTGACCAGGGTCACTCCAAGTAAATCATTACCTATAGCCTTGTCTGAGTTCAGGAAATTCCAGATGAGTGTTTATTTAGGAACAAATTGAAAATATTATTGGATCTAGTGGCTGCATCCCTTGATTTAGCCTTGGAAAATCTGTGTTCCTTTCTAGTGGTCCATAGACCAGCAGGTGACTTTGCCCAGGTCCCTTTGGCTATAAGGCCTTCCCACCTTTTGAAGAGTCAGAGAAATCCTGCTGGTCCCTAAGCTTCAGGCAGCATCTTCTGTCTGCTGGGTGAGAAGCACCACCTAAGAACTAATGGTTGATTACAAAGAAAATGTCCACCTCAAGGCGGAGTCCCTGAACCAGCACAGCTTGCCCTTCCAGAAAGCAAACAAAAAGAGGGGCACAGACAGTGACAAAGTATCTTCTTTCTGTCAAGATAGGCCACATTTTCCATCTAGTTTTCATTTCTCAGAGAACTGCAGCCTTTACTTAGGCCCCTGCCCTGTGCAGGGGATGGTCCATTGGCGCAGCCCCTTGCCTGTGCCTGCCCAGCTCAGCCCAGCTGCAGCTGTCAGCTTTGCAGGATTTACCCTGTGAACTGGAGTTTGGGGGCTTGGCTTGGAACTCACATCCTGCTGGGTAGGATTTGCGCTGCAGACCACTCAGTTTTTAATATTGGGCTGGGGATTTAACTCAGATCAGAGGAAATCTGGACCTGGAACCAGCCCTCCCATAAGCCCAGAGCTCTTAGCTCTGTCATGACTTCGCAGAAGGCTCTGCTGTGAGGCTGCCCTTGTCTTGCAGAGCGCAGAACTGCAGCACCTAGTGATACAAAACAATTTCCCTTATTGTACCAGTGTGGAGTTTTGCTGGACAGTCCACTTGACTTGTTCACCTTGCCTCCCACCTGCCAGAGACCACTGAGTGCCATTTCAGAGGGTGGTTCCTGTTAACCAGCTTTAATAGCTGCTGCTATAAAGGCGGGCTGACAGCTGCTGGAGAAGCTTCTGCTTTTGCCATCTTTTCCTACACTGTGGGCTAGCTGCTTGCTGCAAGGAGACAGATTTGTTCTATTAAATGTGTTTTCCTGGACAGAGGGAAGTTCCCATGCACTCTGCCCTGGCCACCCCTGACCCACACTGGCTCTGATGTGAGCAGCCTTTTATTCAGCACAGCTTGATGATTGGAAGCAGACCTGAGCAGGAGACCCAGCAGTGCTCACCCCAAGGGCACCAAGTGTGTTTAGGGCAGGTAGAGGTGGTTTCAGTCCTGGGGCTGCATGGGAAGAGACACTATCCTGGCTCTTTGGGTCACCAGGACCCTCCAGGCACTTTTCAGTGAGCATCTCTGTGCTAACATGTAGGTTACATCCTCTGAGAGCCTCTCCAGCTGCCTGCTATCTCTTGGAAATAGCAGGTGAAAAAAACCTGGGGTTTTCCAAGGTCTTAGGGACAGAAATTTAAAGGTTTTGCAAAAGTCTGGATTTAGCTCTGTGGGTTTTGCAGCTGCCCTGGTGTCTCTGGGGTCTGAACACATCCTGCCGTGGGCTGCACAAAAGCTGCCTTATTCCTCTCCTGCCCTTCAGCCCTGCATCAAGCCCATCCCTGCATATTGACACCCACAGCAGCACAGGGATATGTCAAACACAGTTGCAGAGCTGGTTCCTGATCTGCTTCCCCAGGTCTGGTGAAGGGTGGTGGCCTTGGAGGGTAACACCAGGCTGGTAGACTCCCTGCTCAGGCGTTACAAGGTGCTTGTTAGGAACAATTTTGTCATGGGAAGCCCACTGGGAACTTTTTGAAACAAGATTTCAGATGAAGCCTGCTGTGCTATTTTTAAACAGAAAAACTCTATCTATAAGCTTCTGTTAATAAAGAAAAAACTTTAAAATGCTAACAAGAAATTAAGAAACCTCCCATCTAAACCCAGCAAAATTGTATGTCAAAGTGTCAAAACAAATCTGAAATGTGTAAATTATTTACAAGATAATGCTGGGCAGGCCACACTGCAGGCAATCTCAGCCAGCTATAAGCTAATACTATCCCAGGATGGAAAACAGAGCTGTGGAGACTGGCATCACCTGTGTGCCTGCTTAGGTGAGATGCCAGCACACTTACTGCACTTCCTCCGGGTCCCATCACAGCAACTGAACACAGGAGGTACATTCAAGTGTAAAAGCTATATTGCCAGTGACACTTTTTCAAGGAGCCAATGGGGCATAATTTCAGCAGGAGAAATTTAGGCATAAAAGGAGAATGTTCCAGCAAGCATCAACCAGCTGTCTGTTGAACAGCAGGAGGCGGTGGTCAGAGCACAGGGAGAGGTGCCAGGATCTTCTGAGGTCTCATGACAGAGGGAAGTGAAATTATTTTCTCTGTGCCACAGACTGCTGTGGCAGTGAGCAATCACTTCATTTCCCTGTGTCTTTTCATAGTGAGGCAGAAAGATTTGCTAATTTTTGAAGCCACAATATTTTGATAGTAAAATGTCTAGTGTTCTCTCATAATTTTGACAGGATTTGGTTTCTGGGAGTTATTTTTCAGAGTGCCTTAGAAAAGGCAGACTCCGTTTCTTCCCAGGGAATGCTCTTATCAGGGAAACACCCTTCTGATGAATTTCCTGTGCAGGGACATATCCTTGAGAAGTAGATTTAATTTTCCCATTGTTTATGACATCTAACTTAGAAAGAGAAGGAGAATTCTCCATCTGCTGGTATTTAAACATTCTTTCACGTGAACAAATCTCACTGGCCCCTTTTCAAGACTGCCCACTGATTCAGATACTTGGTGAGGGTACCACTTCAAAAGGGTTGGCTTGAACTCCTCACAAATGTCTTGCATCAATCCCCACTTGTAAGGGAAGCTAGGTACCACTTTTAGACCCGGTTTACACTGGAACAATTGATGCACCAGGTGATTAAGAACTTGACCAAGGTTCTATAGTGAGTTTGTGGCAGAGTAGAGGTTGGTATTCATGATTCATATTACCAGCCTAATTTCTTGTCATCGTTCCTTCTTCATACCCTCAGTCATTGCTGCCTTTTCCTCCTATATAATAACAATGACCAGATTAACTTGTCAGAAAAATGTCTACTCAGATAAGTGTTGATTTTCTAGCCCAGGATGTGACACACCATGAAGAATTTATGGGTAAAATTCCTAGGAAATTTTGCACTCTTTTCCATACTGCAAGAGAGACCCATTTTCCTCCAAAGGGCAGCAATGTCTGTGCGAGAAAAAAACAGCCCCTCGTATCCCTGATGAGCCAGAGCTATTGTGGCAGCTGTGGCTTAGGTTGGCTTAGTTTGCTCCCACAGCCCAAGTTCAGGGTTAGTAACAAGCTGTGAACTGGTGCATTCATGACAGAGGACATTTTCATTATGTCATTTGACAGAAGTCACACTTGACAGTCCATGTTACCCGTAATAACTGCACCTCACACACCCCTACAAATTACCAATGTTTACTGAGGTTAAAAATCTGAATCCCAGAGCATTTATATAAAAGACTTTTATGCATCCCTTGGATGATAAATGGTGTATTGCGTACCTCTTAGTTTTGTTTGTCATGTCAAATGGACATTTGACAGCCTAAGCAAATTCCTGCCCCTTAGCTAGGAACATGGTTACTCTTGAAGGGTTTTATAAACTTTTGGCAATGGTACAAAACACAGAGAAGTTATCGAGGCACATTCCCCGTAGCTGTTGTAATCTTTACTAACCAATTTCTTATTTCACCAGGGGAATAAAAATAATGATATTCACAATAATGATGATGATGATGATGATGATATAGTTATTGCATTTTCATCAGAGGATATTTAAGCACTTTATAAACTATAGCTAAGCTTCAGAATAAATAATCTTGCAGGACATATGAGTATTATACTGTATGTCGCATGGCACCATTAGGCTACAGAGAAGCTAGAACAAATCCTAACCTGCGGACTACCGTAACTTTAAACTTTCATCTGTTAAAAATGGAAATATTCCTCCTCTTAACACATTTCACAATTAAAGCTTCCATCTGGAAATACTCTGAAAGAGTCTAAAGATGAATCAGAAAGCATGAGAATACATGGGAAGCTCCCTCAACCCTTTTTATGCTGTTTTCAACAAGTCTACTCAAAGGTGTGGAAAATGGGAATTTTCTTATTTTTGAAACACTGTTAATAAAATAAGAGTTTTAAAGTGTTAAATAAAAATAACAAAGTGCTTGAACCCATGTTTGGGCAGCTCCTTTTATCCAGAAGATTGTTGTATTTAGAATTATTGTAATGTTTGCATTTTTACAAAAATCTGGAGACTACTTCTGCTTACCCATTTCACTTTGAACAAAATGATTTGCTAAAAAAAAAGCTTTTCATAATTAATTCCTCTTGCCTCCAATTCCCTGAGTTTTGGGTTTTGTTGGCTATTTTTTTTTTTTGGTAATATCTCTATTTAAATTATTAGATAAGGCAATATTTCTTATCTTGCCATGTATTTGTGCAGTTTGCTTTTTCTTTACTGCTCCTTTAAGCAGGATCACACAATAATATACATATGAATTATGTACAATACTGAGTGAAGACATGCTATTCAAACTGAGTACTTTCAGAATATAGCTTGCAGTATATGCAGAACCCCTTGCAGAATCCAGAATGTTAGTTTTATCTGTTAGATTGTTTGTGTATTCCATGCATTATGAGAAAGAATAAAAACCCTCAAACCCTTTAAAACACAAAAAAAAGTGTTTGAAAAAAAAAAAAAAAAAGAGACCACTTCCCTCTCCATCATTCTAATAAAAAGTAGCAATTGCTATAAAGCCATAGACAGTAAGTAAGCCTGGCCAATTGAAGCTAATAATTACATATTTCCCTTTAAATGACTTGGCCAAGGTCACACTGCAAATCAATGGCAGATTCGATAATTTAACCCAAGAGTCCTGAAACCCAATATCCTGCTCTCACCACTAGAAAACCACTGCACAACTGGCCTCCGATCTGGGAATGATACATAATGTAAGGAGAAAAATTATAGATGTTTCACTTTTTTTCCTGTGTACTGCTCATTTATATAGAACTTCTCTTTTCCTTGATCTAGGGTAGTAAATACCTGGACATATTTTCTGTGAAAATGTCTTGAAATGTTGTCAGAAACTGGGTTTGTCAACTGAAAACATCATCTGGGGTTGCTGTGAGATCTACTAATGTTGTGTGTGTCTCTGTTCCTTGCTTGAAGAGTAATTCATACAGCCAAACTGAAAAATACCCAAGTAGTAACAGAATTTGAAAAAATATTATTTTTGTCAATTGAGGATACTTCTCGAATATTTTTTTCAATCTGCTGGTAATATCTTGACATTGATGTAAATCTACATCAATATAGATGTAGATTAGTATATATATTTTCAAAAGATTAAAATTATGCTTATAATTGCATTTTTTTTTTCTGTTGTATTTGTTTGGGGTTTTTTTTGTCAATGTTAATTGCAGTAGAACAAGACTGAGGGGCTCTAATTCCATTTCCCCCTTTTTCTGCACTCCATATGTTCCAAAGTAGAAATTTTTCTGAAGGAAAAGTATTTTAAAAATATCTAGTTTCTTCATAATGTTTTAAAACAAAATGTGAAGGTAAAAAATAAGCACTATCCTCTGGATTTCCCATTGGAATTGTAAAGGAAAAAGGAAAATTTGTGAGTGAATAATTAATTAATGTGTACAATGGAAAAATGCTATGTCTGTTCTCTTGGGACACCTTGAAGCAGTGAGGAGAAGAAGCCCCAGCTCTGGGAGGTTAGGATATACCCTGTAGAGGTTTTGGGTACGCAGAGCTGTTTGGAGGTGCATCCTGATAATAGAATTCCACCAGCTGAACCAGGGGACTGTTGCCTCCGTCCACACCACTAAGGCTGGTTGTAGACACAATGCTGAATTTGCCACATGTTCTGCAAGTTTCAAAACCCAGGTCATGGGCTTATCCTTAAGTCCCTCCTCTAGGTGTGTGCTGCAAGGTCATCATTGATTTTCCTGCCATCTCTGCTCTTGCAAAAGCCTCCTACTGCAGGTGTTGCTTGAGTCTACTTGCCCAGAGCCCACCACCTAATTTTTCAGTCCTGACCTCAAGCAGTGAAAGATTTTCCCTGCCCTTCAGAGAGTACATGTGCAGGGAATTATAATTAGAATAGATTTTATTGTCAAGCAGGAAAAGGCCCAGGAAGCAATTTTCCCCCAAGCAGGAAAATTTCCCAGTCATGGTATAATGACAAAACAAAAAAATGAAAAACCCACAAACAACAACCAAACACACAAAACCAAACCAACAACAAAAACCAACAGCCCACAACTTGCAGCTAGTCAATGAAATTGCACTGGTGTAGAAATCATGGTTGGGAGTGGAAGATCAGATTGCTGGGTCAAACTTCATGGCTTCACAGTTTGGGAGTACTTTGATCTGGGCTGTCTGAAGAATCCAGACTAAGTTGCTGAGATCTAGTGTTTAATCTTTCCCAGGAGCAAGGAAACCAAAAATCCTCCTCAGGCTCATTTCTTGTTTGAAATAAAATCAGACCTTTTTATTCCATAAAGTGTAATGGAAATCTCTGAAACTTACAGACCTATGGCCCCTGTATGTGTTCTCTAACATGCTACACGTTACAAGAAGAAAGACCATGGGCAGCTCTCCTCCCATTGCAACATGTCCAGCTTGTGAGGTGTGCAGAACAACTTATTCTAGGAATGCACTTATTTAAACTTCATCAGGAATATAGCATCAAGGACAAATTAACTGGAGTCTCATTAGTCAGGGCCTCTGTGATATCAGCATGAGACATCACCTGATAAGACACTGCTTTGCAACCTGATCCTCTGTTTCTCTTTATCATGTGTCTAGGCGATGCTTAAAGAACATGAATCTGTTATCAGGCAATTTACTTGTGCCTTGCCAGGTCCATCTGCAGGCTTCTCTTTTTCACTGTGAATTATTGTAACATCAAAAGTGCCACCTGCTCTTTCTTGGGAAAAAGCCAGTGTAAGCAGCCAGCAAAGCTGTCTGTGATCCATCAATTTTCCTTGTAGCAATGGTGTCCTAAAAGATGTGAAAACTGGGAGATGAATACCTAAAAGTGGGATGCAAGCCCCTCAGACCCACTTAGGGAACTTCCTTCCTTAATCACTTGCAATCATTCCATGTTTTCTATCACAAGAGATGAAAAGCTTGTCCATGCTCCTGAAACAGTTCAGTACTATAATGAGTTTGGAAAGACACAATCAGTCAGTAAAGTCTGGAAATTATGCCAGAGGTAAGCATGAAATTTAATCATGGATGGTGAAGATAGTTGTGGACTGCTAATAACATGATATGTTTAATGTCTGTGGTTCACCTCTCACCTCAGCATCACCATTTGACTGTCTTTTGTGCAAATCATCAGAAAAAAATAAAGAAATCTCTCAGGTTACATCATTTCTCAGATCCAGAAGTAAGCACACAATATATTTGGAATCAAGTAGTATATTTTACTAAAAATGTTGGATGAAAACGTTGACCCTAATAATGAGAGAGGTTTTGAAGGTGGCACTGTGAAGTGAAATATTTTATGTTGCTATTGCAATGAACTCAGCTTTCAGCAATTGCTCGGGCTCAGTGCAGCATAGTGTGTCACTAGGTTATCTCACACTTTTTGTTTTAACTTTGATGAAAAACATTCACAAAAGAAACAGACAAAAGATTGCTTTGGTAAGACTTCATGTTCCATCACAGTGGTATGCTGGAACCGTAGTGAAAGGTGATTGTTACTGTTTGTTTAATGAGAGGAACCAAGCTCCAACCACAGACTTAGGTAAATTACAGCCACTAGCTTTAAGATTTATTTGGTTTGGGGAGAAAAACAGAGTTTTTACCTGCCTTATTTTTCCTACCGACATTACATTCTTTCAAATATGTATCTTTGGAGAGATGACTTTTTTCACTCATTCTTTGGGATACACATGAGCTATGCTGAATATCCTCTTCTGATGAGGTGGATCCCAGTTACAATGAGGTCCCGTTTCTCTCCTAGAGTGAAATCTGCCCTGCTACAGCTCCAGGCTTGGACTCCCAGGTCTGGGCAGATCTCTACTCATCTGGCTGTAAGAACTAATTTTTTGTGTCAGTGACACAAAGCCTGGTTTGGTTAGTTGGTGTAGACATCTCACTCTGCACAGCAGATGGACTCATCTCTCTGCCATAAGCACCTCACTATGATGCAACCAGAATTTTAATGACAGCATTTTTTATTTTTTCCTTCTGCACAAACACCAACCCCTTTGTAAATTTAGCTGCACAAACAGGGTTTCTGATAAGATCCCAATAACCACAAGGCAGGATGCATCATGCTAAGCAAAGGGGATAAAGCTGGCTTCTAAGATGAAGAGCTCTTGCAGAGCATGCCCTGTTGAACTCTTTCTAGCCTAGAATATTATTTTATGTTGAAAAATTATCATAAACTCTTAAGACCAAGATAATTCAGCTTACCTGGAAAAGCTGCAGAAGAACAACAGGGTCAAACACCGAGAAGCGTCAAAAACTCCCTCCTTAACCAATTTGTATCTCTCTCATCTCACCCTCTTGTTACAAAGTCAGTGACAACTTCCTCTCCTTTAAAGCTGAGATGAATGAGCTCCATAAATAGTTCATCTGGCACAAATCACCAATGCTATAGTAGAGACCTTCTGATGAAAAGCCACCCCTGACAGTTACTAGCCCAAAGGACCAACTAAGTTGTTGATAAATATGTTGGTGGGGAGTGTCTTTAATTTTTTTTTTTCCACGGAGCTTTGCAGTTAGGTTTTAGAACAAACCAGTCCTACTTTAATTAGAAGTCATGTGCTTTGCAGAACTATTTTTGTCAGTGTTTTTGTTCTGAAATCAACGTATCGTATATTGGGGTTCTTTGGTTGTTAGTTTGGGGAGGTGAGAGGGAAGAGGTACAAGTGTGTGTCTCTCCTTTCTGTGAAAGTAAGAAGCTAAGTAAAGTCTGGATGAAGTGGATGTTGTGAAGCAGAGGAGCTGTCTTTTATGGCTGGATCTTGCTTCCTCTGCTAATTGGTACAGAATGGTAATGAATTCAGATGCTAAAGTACAAGAAAGAGAGCTGAGTGACCTCAAATCCAGACAATATCATGCTAATTATTTCACATAAATCAGAGCAAAAGAAACTTTGGTAATCTCTGTTCAGTCAATAGGAGTAATTTGTTAGAGTATAGGAAAGAAGACTGCCAAATTGGAGCCCTGGTTCACACAGGAGTGAATAAATTGATTAAATACAATTGTGTCTGATAGAGCATGAACTGAGTTGGAACTGTTCTTTGTAGCTCTGCGGTCATTATTGCTAAAAAAAGTGCACCTTTCAAAATATAAGCTGTGGGATGCTTCACTAAGCAATCGTGCCTCATGCAAAATTAAAACCTTCTTACAAGTGTAGGCTGGAAACTTTCTGGCAGCAGGGTCTCTTCAAAGAGGTCCAGCATTTCATGCCTCTGGTCACAAAGGCAATACTGAGCAAATCTTTTTCTTGGTCACCCTGGTCTTCAGCACCAAGACAACCACAAAGTACCGAGCAAAGCATGTAGCATAAACCAGCCATGCAAAATACAGGAACTGAGTAGATCTTATAAGGAGAGAAGAGATGAGCAATGGATTCAGAAACTTTCTCCACGGTTTTGCCCATTTACAAGGACTGCTTCCCTGGGTGCAAGAGGAATTGCACCACTGGAGGCAATGTGTCTCTGTGCACCCTCTGGACCTCTGGCAAGGTCCTCAGACAAAAGCCCATCTTTCCTCTTGAGACAGTATCTGGGTGAACATTGAGTCGGAAGTAACTTTTTTGTCAGCCTTTTTTGTTTCTTGCTTCTCATTCATCCAGACCTTCTTTCCAGAAAACAAAACAATATTCACAGCCTTCTGATTTAGAGAAACCAAGAAGCCATCCAATTTCTGTCTCCATTTCTTTAATAAGAAGAAACATATAAATCTATTCTTAGTGAAATTCAGTCAACATACACCAAAAAGGTCACTTCTCTGTGCTCCTTGCCTGTAACTTGGTGTTTTTGCAGAATGGAGGAAAACAGAAGCATGGGACCAAGGCAGTGCTTCATGGTCAAAAAAATCAATATTTGCTTCTTGTGAAAGGAACAAATAGTTGCACTCATCAGCATTTTAACCTCAAATTATTTCATTTTGGAATCCAAAATTGCAGAGGGAGCATTTCACTCTGGCTTTGCTGATGGACTCCAGTTTGTGTAACTCCTCCCAGCTGTGGATTGTTATGTTGGTAGCTTTCATCCTCACCAGCTGATCTTTTTCCCAGTGTCACATTGATTTATTTGTCTTTGTTGTGCTTCTGATAACATTTCACCAATAAATTAGTTTTAAATTAAACTTTCTGCTGTGTCTTTTATGTTGGGCCCAGTGCATATGCTGGAAGGGAAAATTCATTTCAGAGATACTTTATACTTCTTTTTATCACCCTCTTTAGCTAGACTCACCAGCTGCTACATTTATTTTACTTTAGTGAAAGTTGTAAAAGCACTGCGTAAATTATGAATAAAAATTTGCTGCTAGTGAAGATGAGCAATTGTAAGAAATACTTTAAATTGCCACAAACGAGAAGCAGTTGTATATACAACTGAGGGTGCAACCTAGCAGGAGAACTTGTGACGAGTTTATATGATACTTAAAGACAGAATGAAACCCCACTGTGATTGTCATTCCAAGACTCCTCATTTCCTTGCTGCTACACCCGTATAAACACTAGAAAGCAGCAGAGAAAGAGCCTGGCTCGGAGCTTGAACCCATGCTTCTTTTGTCTTTATCCATTTATTTGGGTACATTGCTGTTGCCCCATGAGCAGGGAGGACTCTCCCGGAACAGCTATAGCAGGGCTGGGGACAGTGTCTCTCCCATGTCCTGGTGGTCTCCCAGGACTAGCTGGAAGTCCCAGCAGGGCTGTACCCTCTTACCTGCTGGCTGGGCTACTCAGCAGCCTGCCCTCCCCACGGCTCAGCCTCTGCTTTTCCAGGCACACAGCAATCCAAGAAAAAGTGTTTTCCTTTACACAAATGACCCGAGCAAAGCAAAGCTCTGCAGTGGTTTGTTACATTCCAACCTCCACAGCAGCATGGCCCAGCTGCAAGCATGGGCACAGGGAAATAAAAGAGGCATGAGAACACATTTTGTTTTGATTATGCCAGGCAAGGCTGCCTTTGCTTTTCCTCAGCATCACTCCAGCCACCTCTGTGCTTTTAAACAAGAGAGGAAATGGCTTCTCTCCACAGCTCGTACACATGGTAGCAGGACCTCCACCACTGAGATGGCTGCTGTGCGCCTCGGCACGCTCCAGAGGGATGGCCGCTGGACCCTCCGAGCCTGCCGGCTGCTTCACCAATGGGAGACTTGACCTGCAGGTTTCACTGAGGTCTTTCTATTTTAGTAGCTCTCTGAGGTGATGAGAGGAGGTCAAAAATGCATGTTTGGCTTAACTGAATTTCAAAATGGAGTATTTTATGGTATAAAATTTAAAAGCCCTGAGCACCATTTCTGATGTAGTTTATTTTTGTAGCAGATGCCATTCATTCTCCCCTTACCCCATCTTTTCAGCACATTGTAAGTAGTAATGATGCATAGTCTTGATGAAGCACTTATCTGGGGCCCATTACCATAATGACAGACCCCTCCATACTTTTTTGAGGTTTTATTATCAAAGTGACTGCCTTACTTCAAGCTGATTTTCATAAATCATTATTTTTTCATAAGCTTAAAGGAAAAAAATAAGGTCCTTTGGAAACCTGTGACCTACTTTATTGTGTGATTCCTCACCACTGGTCCAGCTGCCAGGCCCAAAGGCAGAGTCACATCAGCTCATGGTTTGCTTCCAGGAGATTATTTTATATTATTACATTATTCTGTAATCTCACGGGTCTGAGTCGTCTTACTAGCAAGCCTTTACAGTGCCGTGCTCAGTACTATAACCTTGATTTCTGCGCAGACTGGAATTGCTGCCAGACCCCAGCACACAGGAACAGACTGCCTAAATCACAACTTTAGTCCTCAGATGCAGCTTCAGATTTCCAAGGCAGCAACCTGAGGAACACTTGCCTTGGCCACTCTATCCTCCAAAGCTAAAAGGTCAGCTGAGAAGTGTATGGTCAGGGGAAGGAGAGTCATGCTCCTTCCTGAGGAGGTGCTGGGAGGAGAAACCCTGGGAGAACACACCCCTCCTGCCAGCTCAATGCCTCTCAATCAGCCCACTCCATCTCTGCTTCAGACCAGAAAGAGCGTTCATGTATTTTGCTCTGTAACCTCTTATTATTTTTGGATAAGAAATCAAGAGGAATTCCTAACAGAAACAGAGAGAAAACAAGCCCCTTTGTCCTAGTCCCCAGCATAAACATTTCCAGCACTGCAAGAAAATTAGAGCTCCTGAGGTTCCCAATCCATGCCTGTGTCCCAGCACCCATATGCAGGACACCCCATCCAGCTCTCCTGGTGGTGACCTTTCTTTGCCCTCGTGTGCAACTACTTCTCACCATCTTGCCTGCATGTGCTGCCGCTCTGCCATTTGAGACTTCTTGAGACCCCTTTTTTCTGTCACACCCCAGATCATTGAAGGGCCACATTCCACAAGCCCACCTCCCTGCTACCAGCCCCACATGATGGAGCAGCCACTTGCACCCACCTCCCTCCTGCCGTGGGGCAAGAGCTGCCTCCCACGCTTTTCCCTGGGCCGTGTTTTCCTAACAGATAATGCAAAGAAATCACTTCGCATCCCCCGCCAGCTTCAGCTGCTCTGGGATTTCTCTCTCTGTCACAGGAGTTGTGCAACTCTGCCTTTCCCTCATGTTTTATGTCTCCTGATTGCCTCTCCTGGCTGGCAATCACAGCAGTCTCTCCATGCCACGCAGGCCATTTTGGCCTCTGGTGAGGGACACTTGTGGGGTGCTTCGTCTCTGGGATCAGCAGGGATTCTGTCCATTCTGGTGACCACTCCTTTTCCCAGGTGCTGGGTTGTTCCTGTATTAGACCTTTGTTAAATCTCTGGATATAGTTCATGTCTGGGTGACAATTTGGTCTGATATTTTTGGATGTTAGTTATTTTAAGATTTAGGGAGATTTATTTTTTTTTGGCAGATGAATTAATTCCATGGTACAAATAAGTGAGGATCGGAGATATTTATGTATTTAGGATAAACACCAAAAAATGGTTTTCTTTAAGAAAAAAAAATTAGTCTGTTTAAATGTTAAACAATATTTTGTTTTAACTTCTAAACAGAAACATTCCTTTGCTTCTGAACTAAAGTGAAATTCATAAATTGGCATCACTTATAAAAAGATTTCTCAAAAGCTTGCATAAAACTACCTAAATAACTAATTTTGGGGTTTCAGTCAGGGTCTTTGTGATCTATTTCCTTTTTTTTTTTTTTTTTCCCCATTCNNNNTTTTTTTTTTTTTCCCCATTCCTTACCCAAGGAACTGGAATCCAAGCAAGCCTTTGGTGCTTTCATTTGTGAATCGCTATGGTGTCAACAGCTGCTCCCTCTCTCAGCCACTGCAGCTTTCTTAGCCTTGTCCACCTTATTAACTTTTCCTTAGCACGTGGCAAAGGGACAGCCTCACGGCTGCACTGACCTGGAAGGGTCCTTCCAAGGACATCCTCTGTCTTCCACTGAAGATGCTGTCAGCCACAGTTCCTGGAAAAGGATTGCATTAAATTTCTTCTTCTGGGATAATCCAGTGGGATTTTTGTTGTTGTTGTTTGGTTGTTCTTTGGGTTTGGTTTTTTTGTGTGTGTGTT